>JAKTQC010000012.1:0-268040 GCA_030558655.1 Monosporozyma yasuniensis | reverse complement strand
TATTATTGAATTGAACTATTACTAACTTCCTACTTTGTAATATTGGAATAAGAACACAAACCTGACATTTATTGGTATTGCTTGTTATATATGAGAGAACCATATACCGTTACCATGGTACACATTAAGATTAATATATTCCACTAATCAATACAAAATATACAAACTGTTACTAACCTATATTAATTATACACCCACACCATATATAATTACATAGTCAAAATGGACCATCCGCAATTTGCTATAATAAAAATCTCAGGAATAGAGATTATCATAGCTTAGTTTAAAAGGTCAGTTTCACAATAGATCTTTTTTAAAACAATTATTAAACTACCACTTTTACCGAGAGTTCGTCGTTTCCGATTGTAATATGCTTCGATATTTCTATGTTAGCTGTTTTCAGTTTGATTACTTCTGTGGAAGCAAATGGGCTAGGTGGGATAAATCTTGCTGGAGGAACTACATTCCTTTTTTTATGTATTAAGGATTAATTGCAATTGCAGTCCTAAATTGTCCCACCGGATGTTATGGTTTCAGTTTCAATAACATAGAGGAGAATCATGAACAATTTAAATTGGGATGTATGGGTTGGTGAACAGCTTGTATAATAATTCTGGTTATTGAAGGGTGTTGTATATGTTTTTTGAGATTCCAAGCTTTTACAAATGAATTATTGTATTGGTTACCAAAATCATTCACAATACTATTCCTTTTGTTTTGTTTATTTGTTATTTTTAGAATTAAGGGCACTAATGAAGCTAAAATTAATATTATTACCTTGATTTTGACTGGTTTTGTTACTTTACTAGTTAATAGATTTTTCAGTGGACATTTCTTAAAACCTAACAAAACATAACACAACAGTAAGTGAATATGAATTTCTCTCTACTTAAGAAAATATTACGCTAAAGTGTAATGATGTAATTACCACAAATTTTACATGGAAATTTGGTAAATGGGATGATGACATTATTGTTGTTTTTAATATAGTAGGTATGAGTGGTTTTCCAATTGATATGGCAAACACATATGATATTTTTATGTAAAATGAAGATATTTTCATAACAAAGTTTGTATACAATTTTTATTCCACCTATCAAAAAAATATATATCTATATATATATATATATTGAGTAAGGGATTAATATAAACATAATATATTTGTTCTCATAAAATAATTGTAGTTTTTTATACACTTCTAAATTTTATAAATATCATTTCATTGTTATACAAAGTTTTCGATATACACACCTCATATTTTCAAAATTCATTGGATATTCTTGATAATATAATACCCAAACGTATCTCTTTGTTATCATTTTTATTTTATTTATTTATTACACTGTATTGTTAGTTTGATCTAGGATCAAGAATAGAGCAACCTAATGGTTTTCTGTTTAGCCCATTATCCATTTCAAACATTGTTTGTCCTCGTAGGATTGTCTTTGTTACACATCCATCCAATATCATTCCATTATATGGTGTTAATTTGTTTTTAAACTGAACAGTTTCATTTGTAATCTTCTGTTTTTGATTACGATTGAAAATAGCAAAGTCTGCATCATATCCAATTTTAATAAACCCTTTTCTATGGTCAAGTCCAGCTTGAATAGCAGTATTTTCACAACATAATTTCACAATTTCAACTAAACTAATTTCATTATTGCAGGCCTTGGTGATTGTGTACATTACTGGAAGGTTAAACCCCACAGATGCTATACCACCCCATGCTTGCATAAAATCACCTTTCTGTAAATTTTTCAATTCAGGAGTACAAGGAGAATGATCACTTACTACAGAGGTAATGGTTCCATTCATTATACCTTTCCAAAGTGCCAATCTATTTTTGTCGTCCCGAATTGGTGGACAACATTTATAATGAGTAGCTTTATTATTAATGGCACTTTCAGCAAACGTTAAATAATGGAAACAGGTCTCAGCTGTTATTGGTAAACCTTTCTTATGAGCTTCCGTAATTAATGAGATACCTTCTTCAGCAGCAAGATGAACAATATGTATCTTCAGTGGAGAAAGTTTATGATCTAGATGCTTTTCAACGGTATCAATCACCACTTGAATTGCATTACTTTCAAAAGTTGGGGGTCTTGAATTCATAAAAGTTTTGTATACTGTAGGATCCACTGTATTGTTGTATATTTCTTCTCCATTCTCTAGTTCAGAATGAAATAAGAGCATAGTATTTTGATTTTTAATCTTAGTAATAACCTTTTCTATATATTTTTGGTCGATTTGAGGAAATTCATCTACACCTGAAGGAGAGAGAAACCCTTTAAACCCTCTAACACCACGTTTAATCAGTGGAAGAAGATCATCAATATTACTTGGTATTAACCCACCCCAATATCCAACATCGCACCAAAGTTTATCTGTTGCAGCGTTTAGTTTAAGATCAAAATTGTCCACGGTGGTGGTAGGTGGTATTGCATTCAATGGCATATCTACGATCGTTGTCACACCACCACTAATAGCAGCTTTTGTCCCTGACTCAAAACCCTCCCAATCAGTTCTTCCAGGTTCATTTAAATGGACATGTGAATCAACCAACCCTGGTAGAATGACATTAGGTGTCACATTTTCGTATTCTTCGATCTTGTATTTTAACAAATTTGAATCAGTGTCAGGATCTTTGATTTCTTTATTGATGATATCAATAATCTTACCAGTAACATTAGAATAGATGATTGTAGCTGGTTGGCACTTGCCATTAATTATAACAGCAGATGAGGTAATGCAGTTGCAACTCATCGAATATATGGTCTGTTCCATCTTTCCTAATAGAAGAAAATTAAGACAATCGAGTACAGAATATACATAGCCCTTTATATTATCTGAATGGTCAACCGGATTACTGAAATCATCAAATCTTTTTTGGAAACTATATCATACATTGAAATGAGATAAGAACTTTATCCTGTGATTAATTGGTAAGAATAATTTAGGGAAAGATTAAGACAATGGAAAGTCATCACGAAAGCATATGCTGGTTGTATACTACAACGTTAGTATATTGGTGTATTCAAAAGTTAAAATGTTCATTACTAACTTTCCTTTTCTTCTGTTATCTTTCTTACTCTTATCTGATTTCAAGATAAGGTTTTTTTTTTAAAAATGAAACTTTGATAAGAAAGTTTAGATTAAAAAAGCGAACTACAGTGTGAATAAAATAGTATAATATCTTGAAATTTGAATGATAAAGTATCAACTGTGGTCTAGTGTTCATAGTTTATTTAGATAAGAGATTGAAAATTTGGCACAAATTTGCGAGAATAAGATAACCATTCTATGAGAATAATTAAAATGATATTTGATTAATTAAAATTGCCATTCCAAGTTGAAGATCTGACGTATGTTTTATTATTTAAAAGAGCGTTTTTACATCAATAAATGCTAGGTATTTTTGTATATATATTGCTATTTTGAATGTAGTTGCATTACCATTTTTTGGCATTACATTGTCAATGCTAATAAATTTACTACTCACACAAAATAACTAAACCATCATATTAAAGTTAAGATGGGTGGTGACGAATTAACAGCTATATTCAGTGGAAGTTCCACTAAACATATTTATCCAGAAACTTCGATTATCAGTCGTAGAGAAGTAGACAACACAATTGGCAGTTCCAAAAATGACAAGATTATCAATGCTATTGAAATCGATGAAGATGATGAATCCACCTCTATTGAGTTTACCGAAGTCTCTAATTTAACAGAATATAAATCAATATGGCATAAAATATATTATGAATATATTGTTTTGGACAAAACTACTATGGACGTATCTATCAAAGAATCGTTCCTTTACAACAACGACTTAAAACCAGTAGAAGAAGAAAGACGAGTATGGTCTTGGTTTAACTATATATATTTTTGGTTGGCAGATTGTTTTAATATTAACACATGGCAAGTGGCTGGTACTGGTATGCAACTTGGATTAAATTGGTGGCAATGTTGGTTGACAGTTTGGATTGGTTACACGTTTGCTGGTATTTTTGTCGTTCTCAATTCAAGAATAGGTACGGCATATCATTTATCTTTTCCTATTAGTTGTAGAGCTTCTTTTGGTATATTTTTTTCTTTATGGCCTATCATAAATAGAATTGTGATGGCCATTGTTTGGTACGCAGTTCAAGCATGGTTAGGTGCTCAACCAATCTCGTTGATGTTGAAATCTATATTTGGTACGAACTTACCTGAACGTATTCCAGATCATTTTGGTTCACCAAACTCTACAACCTACGAATTTATGTGCTTCTTTATCTTTTGGGTTGTTAGTATTCCTTTTGTATTGGTCCCACCACATAAAATTAGACACTTGTTTACCGTTAAGGCTTTTTTGATTCCATTTGCTGCATTTGGTTTCTTAATTTGGGCATTGAAAAGATCTCATGGGAAAATTGCTCTTTCATCTTTAAATGACTCTTCTCCAGGTGGTTCGGAATTCTCTTGGGTTTTTGTTAGATCATTAATGTCATGTATTGCAAATTTTGCTGCTCTGATTATTAATGCACCAGATTTTAGTAGATTTGCAAAGAATCCAAGTGCTTCCCTGTGGCCACAATTAATTGCTATTCCATTATTTTTTGCTATTACATGTTTGATCGGTATCTTAGTTACTTCTGCAGGTTATGAATTGTATGGGATAAATTACTGGTCCCCATTAGATGTTCTTGGAAAATTTTTAGAAACATCCTACACTAGAGGCGCTAGGGCAGGGGTTTTCTTAATTTCTTTTGTTTTTGCCTTGGCACAACTAGGGACAAATATATCTGCTAATTCGCTATCATGTGGTACTGATATGACTGCTCTATTCCCTCGATATATTAATATTAAGCGTGGTGGTATATTCTGCATTTTAATGGCCCTTTGTATCTGTCCATGGGAGATGATGAGTAGTTCTAGTAAGTTCACTTCTGCATTGTCAAGTTACTCTTTGTTTCTCAGTTCTATTTGTGGAATAATTATTTGTGATTACTACATTGTACGCAGAGGCTATTTAAAGTTAACCCATATGTTTTTAGCTCAAGAAGGATCGTTCTATATGTATGGAACCAAATATGGTTTCAATTGGAGAGCTCTTGTGGCTTATTTATGTGGTATTGCTCCAAACTTGCCAGGTTTTGTCGGTGATGTTGGAAACAATATTCACATTGCAGATGGTGCAATTAAATTGTATTGGCTTGGCTATCCAATTGGGTTCTTCATTGCTGGTATTGTATATCTGACACTTTGTTGGTTTTTCCCTGTTCCTGGTATGTCCGTTGATAATTTCTTAACAGACAAAGGCTGGTATCAGAGATGGGCTTATGTTGAAAACTTTGAACAACAATGGAGAGAAGAACTTCAAAGAATTGATCTTACTAGTGACGTTGTAAGTATCAATGATCTTGACTGGCATGGTGAGAAAATTGTGTATTAGAATTTAACCTAATGTAACATATTTATTTATAATCTAATAGTATGTTTTATACCTCATCTTGAAAACTATTTTTAATAATATTCACCATACTTTTGAGGTCTATAAATTTTTTGAAACCTTTTAATTCTTAACGGTTTATTACTACTCTGGAAGTGGCAGCGATAGTCTGAAATAAAATGAAGTGAATTAGATTATAAAAAGTTGTTGTCAATATAAGAATCCCCACTTGTCCATTACCTGGTAAACGATATGTTGTCACTACAACTTAACATTAAACTTTCGAAAGCACTGTTATGCGGCAGATTTGATTGTTTCATTTAAATTTAATCATTACAGGTACTTATATAATTGAAATTTACATAACTTTTTAAATGATATATAAATGCTTATAAATTGAGGTGACTTTCCACCATCAATAAAAGTAGCTTCAAGCCTAGGGTTACTGGTTCAATAAAGGTAATTTTGTTGTTAAAAGCAACAGTTAACTCATTTTTTAACCCAGAGAATCCAGCACAACCTAAGATGACAACCTTCGATTTTAATTTTGTAACATTTTCAGTTTGTATTCTAGAGATTATCTGTTCTAAATTTGACGGATCATGTAAATCAAGCACCTGTAAATTAGTCGACACAGTTCCCTTCCATAAATTGTCATTAATGACATTATTAGTCAAAAACTTTTCTTTAACAGATTTGTTAAGAATTGACACCCACTCTTCATTTGATGTAATAATAGAAAACGGTTTGTGATTTAACATATTACAGTAATTTATGCTTGTATCTAAAAGACCACATATAGTTGTATTATGATTGTCTATTTTATTTTGTTTAGACAGGGCAAACACAAGAGGATGGTCTGAAAAGCAGCACACGAGAACTCCATCATAATTTTGATAATAAAACTTTGAATTCCTGTCATTTAATATTGGAAAACAAGCTTGCATGCTTTGGAGACTTGTTTCGATATTTTCTATTTGAGGTGGGGCAGCATCAGGACCTGTAAAATATGTTAAGGTTACCGGCTTAATTTGATCGAAGTTAACAATGGAATTCTGAATATTAGTTTGAATACTTTCTGTCATCCCTTCCGTGCTATTTGGATTTACTACCAAAACTTTAATAGTCATCTTTATGTGGTTTTGGTTGCCCTGGCGAGAGGAGGAGAGTCATAAAGGTTTAAAATAATCCACAATACCTTTTCTCTTATATACTCCCAAATTATATGAAAGAAAATTCTCGAGCGATGGGAAACGAAGAAAGATAAGAGATATGAGATAAGCATATGAAAATTGTCATACAAAAGTATTGGGATTACACACACTATATAGTTTTAAATGTAAAAAAAGTTATCTATATTACAATGAAGAACAATCAAAAGGCTTTTCAAGCGGAGTGATAATTTCATCGTAAAGTAAGGTAGTTAAAAAGTCACTAAATTTCTCCCCTCTAATTTCTGGTAAGAAATACTTGGCAGCTAATTCAAATTTATTATTGATACCAACTGGGGATGCTGAAATGAGTTTAGCCACTTCCTCGTTCAAAATCTTAGTAGTTAATTCTGGGGTGATTGGTTCTTTTGTATCTTCTAAAATAACATTATGATGAACCCATTGATATAATTGGCAACGAGAAACTTCAGCAGTAGCAGCATCTTCCATTAGATAATTAATTGGAACGCAACCAGAACCCCTTAGCCAAGCCTCCATATATTGTAAACCAATATCCAGGTTAGTTCTTATGCCATCAAGAGTTACTTTAGCACCATCGATCTTAGTGTTTAATAAATCTGAAGCAACAACAGCTGTTTCTGGAACATAATATATTTGATTTGGAGTTCCCATTTCTGCAAATACTTCATTACAAATAGGTGCCAAAGCTGGATGAGCAACCCAAGAACCATCATGGCCATTTTTCATTTCTCTTAATTTATCTTGACGAACTTTGTTCATTGCAATATCGTTAGCAGTAGAATCATTTTTTATTGGAATTTGAGCAGCCATCCCACCCATTGCATGAACACCTCTACGATGACAAGTGTTAATTAATTTCTCCACATAAGCAGCCATAAAAGGTGATGTCATGGTAACTTGATCTCTGTTTGGTAAAATGTTTTTTGGATTATTTCTCAATTTCTTAATAGTAGAGAAGATATAATCCCAACGACCACAATTTAACCCACTAGAATGTTGTCTCATTTGATAAATGATTTCTTCCATTTGAAAGGCAGCTGGTAAAGTTTCAATTAATACAGTTGCTCTAATTGTACCTCTTGGCATTCCGATGTAGTCTTGAGCAACACAAAAGATATCATTCCATAATTTTGCTTCTAGGTGGTGTTCAATCTTTGGTAAGTAAAAATAAGGGCCTTTACCAATTTCACACAACTTCTTGGCATTATGGAAAAAGAATAAACCAAAATCAAAGATGGAAGCACTAATAGGTTCACCATTGACATAAAGATGCTTTTCTAACATGTGCCAGCCTCGAGGTCTCACAATCAAAGTAGCTAACTTGGCAACATCATCATTTAACTTATAATCCTTCCTTGGCGAGGAAAAATCAATTTGATTTCTAATTGCGTCATAAAGATTAACTTGTCCATATATCATATTGGCCCAAGTTGGAGACGAGGAATCTTCAAAATCTGTCATATAAGTAGTAACATCAGCATTCAATGCATTGATCAGCATGTTTCTAACCGGTGGACCAGTGATTTCGGCAGATCTGTTAATTAACCCAGGAGCTGGAATAGCACCTTGCCAAGTTGGGTCATTTCTAATTTGTTTTGTTTCAGGTAAAAAGTCTAATTGATATGTACCAGCATCAAGTTGTTCTTGAATTAATTCTCTATGTTTCAACAATTCTTGACGTTTTTCGTTGAAAGTCCTATGCAACAAAACTATAAACTCCAATGCCTCCTTCGTTAAAATGTCAGCAACAGTTGTCTTGGATGGAGGGTATTGAGGTGTTTTGTCAATATCGGCAAACAATTGCACGTTATCAAGATTAATTCTTACCATAATGAAAAAAATTGGTTTCTGTTTGGGTTTGCTTCTTTGAGAAGGCTCAGAAAAGATCAATTCATATTCCAATAATTATTCATGTCGATTGAATAATTGTGCCTTTTATACCTGTTTGAAGGGAACGTCTGTCTAGTGCTATAGGTTCCCTTTTCTTTACCAATACTTCTATACTCATAATCAAGAAATGCAAATATGCGTTTTTGTTATCGTTTTTTTAGATAATCTAATCTTGCTATCTTATCTCGTCAACTCATCACAGATCAAAACAAACGCACAAAAACAAAATTGATAAGGGAATCACACAAGAGAGGGTGATATTTCAGAATTACCACTCATTAATAGTTTTAGATTTTTACTCAATATGCGGTTAAGATGATAACAAAACTAACTTCTTATCATGCTATGATTTTAGCTGAGATACCTAAGGTATTGATAAGATATATACATACAAATTACATAGAAGGCTAAAATAGTGTTACCTTGATTTCATTATTTGGTGCAATGTAATGTCTTTCGACACAGTCTAATTCCGGTTTGTTTGGATCTAAAGTTTCATAAATTATAACGGAAAAATCTTGGAAATCCTGTTCTCCTACAACTATCATAGGTGCATGCCAAATACCTTTACCATAGGTAATGCCTTGGTTTCCCTTACAAAGAAATGCTTTTAATGTTTTTAGATCAGGACCAGTGTCATTACCTGTTTCATGTTTAGTTGGCAAAGCAACTACAACTAAATATACAAACTCATCCTTGGATCCACCCATAGGTATAAACGTTTGAGTACTGAACGGATGTTTTTCCAAGACTGGTATGTTATGGGTTAAACCTGTTTCAATATTGTGGTTAGACATTTGCTTTAATTTTGGATGTGGGAAACAACGAAATAAATTCAAATTGGGGGTAGATTTTCCGTGAGAGTCATCATGAACAATGTCACTTATGTTTATTAATTTAATTGCAGTTCCCTGGTTAGCATTTCTGCTTCTGTCATTTAAAGGATTGATCTCTTCATCAGGGCATATAACTGATCCATACGGTTGGAAAGTGTCTTTTGATAGAAGATGGCAGCTAACTTCTGATTTCATTTTCTTTTTTGTTTTAATTTAGGATGTTATACTTCATCCATTCAATTAATTCAATGTGGGTATCAAAACACTTTTACTTTCATATATAACTGGTATCTGTTTGTTTGGAACTGTTTTATCAAAGCTTTTTGCCTTATAAAAGGGGCCCTATTATTTGATTTTTTTTTTTTCACTTTGTATGATTCGGCCGAACTTCCCAGATAAGATGACTAAAGATAAGAAATATACGGTAATGCAATTGATAAGACTATTCATCTTTATCAAAGAGAAATTTTCCATTACATGCATTGGTATTGGATACGATTCTGTACTTGACTATATTTTGTTTCACTTATCAATTTATTTCTATTTACTATCGTGATTAACACTATAGTCTTACTGTTGTACCCATGGTTACCTTCTTATCTTGAAGAATTATGTCCCCAGGAATGAAGAATGTGTTGTATTTAAACAGCTACTATTTAAAATAATCTAGACTATATATAAGAGAAGATTTGAAGTTAGTTGTACTTTAGCTGTCTATTTTGTTTTACTTCTTAACCACAATAAAAGAAACCCAAAGATTGTCCCACAACTTTAAGAATGTCAAGAAAATCGTTTTGCAGTAGTAATTCATCTACTGTTTCAGATAAAAAAACAGATAAAAATGTTATCAAAATTAGTGAAGCTGATATTGAAAATGGTAGTTTTGAAGATCAAAAATCAGCACCCGTTTTAGAAACTATTATATCACCAAATGGTAAAGAAATTAAGATTGGTAGTGATGATAGGTTAGATGATGCTATGAAATTAGCTGATGAAGCTAAAGAAATTGAAGTTACTCCAGAACAAGATAGAAAATTGGTATGGAAAATTGATCTTTGTATGTTTCCATTAATGTGTTTGATTTATGCTGTCCAATTTATGGATAAGATTGCTACAGGTTCTGCTGCTATCATGGGTCTACGTACGGATTTGAAAATGCACGGTAAACAATATTCATATGTTGGTTCTGCATTTTACTTTGGTTACTTATTCATGAATTTAGGTCCTGTTCAATTATTATTCCAAAAGAGTAAATATATGTCCAAGATGTTAGGGATATTTATTATTGTTTGGGGGATGTTACTTTGTTGTCATGCAGCAACTAACATTAATTATCCCGGGTTTATTGTATTGAGAGTTTTGCTAGGTTGTGCTGAGAGTGTTGTTACTCCATGTTTTACTATTATTACAGCACAATATTGGAAAACAAATGAACAATTTACAAGAATTTCTATTTGGTTTGGTATGAATGGTCTGGGTTCTATTTTGTTGAATGCTATTGCATATGGTGTATTTATTCACAAAGATTCCTACTCGATTGCAGCTTGGAAGACACTTTTTGTTATTATCGGTGTTATTACCATTTTCTTAGGTGGTTTAATATATTATTGGATTCCAGATGCGCCATCCAACGCCAAATTTTTAACAAAGAATGAGAAGTTAATGGTTGTTCAAAGAATTAGATCTAATCAACAGGGTTTTGGTAATCACGAAATTAAGAAATATCAAATTATTGAAGCTTTAAGAGATCCAAGAACTTGGCTATACTTTTTATTTACTGTCAGTTCCAATATTCCAAATGGTGGTATTTCAAATTTCTTAAGTATTCTTCTACAGGGCGATTTTGGCTATTCTGCTAAAGACTCTTTATTAATGGGTTTACCATCTGGTGCAGTTGAATTTGTTGGTTGTCCATTATTCGGAATTTTAGCATTTTATTGTGGTAACAAAAGAATCCCAATTATGAAATATAGACTTTCATGGGCTATTTTCAGTGCCATTCTGGCTTTAATTGCAAGTTGTATGTTAGCGTTTGCTCACCATTCGAAAAGTGCAAGATTGGCTGGTGCATATTTATGGTATATTTCACCTGTATCATTAATTTGTATCTTATCCAATATTAGTGCCAATTCTTCTGGTTACACTAAAAAATGGACAGTTTCTTCAATTAATCTTGTGGCATATGCTGCAGCAAATTTAGCAGGTCCACAAACATTTATTCCAAAACAGGCTCCAGGTTATCAAGGTGCAAAGGTCTCAATGGTTGTTTGTTATGTTGTTATGATTATTATCTTAACAGCCATTTTGCTATTAAACATTAGAGAAAATAAAAGACGTGATAAATTAGAATTAGAAAGAGGTGTTCAAGCAATTGAAAATCTAGAATTTACAGATATGACAGACTTTGAGAATCCTAACTTCAGATACACGTTATAAAAGAGGATTTCTTTCCCCGGTTCATACTGTTCCCTTTTTTTTCTATTCTAGTAGTTTCCTTTCACTTCTTCAGTGATTAACACAATTTCATATTCGATAAAAACAATAATAAATCTACACAATTACATAGCTAATATAATTTAATTTCAATGTTTTTTTTTCAATCACGGGGGAATTATTACTTTGTTCTTAGAGATCTGGTAGTGTTTTGTTAAGTATTTACGTACACAATTATTGTGTCGTTCTTGAAATTTCCAAAAATGTGGGTTACATTATTATTTGAGTCATGCGACTAAAACACGTTTAAGAAAGAAAGAGAAATTGTGTGTTAATAATAATGTATGTCAATTTTCTCGAGTATATATATATATATGTGTGTGAGTTGGATTATGTGATTCAGGAATGTTTAACTTATTCTTATGTAATGGCATCTTGACTTAAGTCACACCCATTTTTCCTATCAGTATATTTTATCCTATCTGCTTAGAAATTATCACCTCATACCAAGAGAAGATAATATACTAAATATGAAAATGCTGTAAATATAGTCACCACAGCTTTGGTCCTAGACTGGAGTCAATACGATATGTACAGTGTTTGTCAAGAGACATAGACCAAGATAGAAAAAAATTGGATCAATCAATTATATGTTAATTATTACTAGTTCGACCCCACAGTAATAAGGAATAATGGGGGTGACTACTCCGGTCAAACCACATAGGATATGGTACCCTGTTTAGTACGGCACGTTGAGAAAGACTCACGCTGATTCACAAATAGAATTATTTCTACTATAGCATTTTAAATTTCTCTGGAAAACGAACAATAGCAACACTATACATTATACGGCAAAAACCATTCAAAACAGTCATGGTCTGTCTACTTGAATTAAACTTTTAGCGGGAATGTTTTATATGCTTTCTAACAATGTTGGAGAAATATTACAAACTCTCAAATGCATTAATCGAATATCATCCCCAATCAAATAATATTACCCACCACCGAATTCCATTACGAAGAACTGTTGCTACTAAGAACACCAAAGTATCATCAAACCTAATCAAAGTTCAGGAAACTTTCAAAGACAACCACACAGTTTGGATCCACAGTTTGCGTCTTCTGGTTTCCACATTTGGAATCATGTATTGTATTGGTCTGTTCCTGTAGGAAAATTTTTTAAATGCACCTCATCGCTTTTTTGTTTTTGCTCCGAGATCGTGCCTAATAAGGAAATTCGAGATATTATTAACCGCTATTACATACTAATTAGTGAGCGGTCCCGGTATTGAGACAGATAGTGTGGAATGAAAAGTTGTTAGATTTCCACAACTTGAGTTCGATGACTTGTTGTGAGAGAGTGGAGTCTATCGTCATCACTGTGAAAAAAAGAAAAAAAAGATGTTCAAATTAAGTGTTCAGATGGATATAAATACATAGAGATATTGGAGAAATGAAGTAGAATATGTAACATTGGTTTGTTTAGAGTTAAATCCCAAATAACCACAAAAATACTCATTATAAAATGTCTACTAGTTCTTTTAGTAGTAAATCTTCAGTTGATGCAGAAAAGAATAACAATATTAATGTCACAGAAATCGATCCAGAAAAATATAAACTAGAGACTCAAAAATCATCAACTATTTTAGAAACTATTATATCACCAAATGGTAAAGAAATTAAGATTGGTAGTGATGATAGGTTAGATGATGCTATGAAATTAGCTGATGAAGCTAAAGAAATTGAAGTTACTCCAGAACAAGATAGAAAATTGGTATGGAAAATTGATCTTTGTATGTTTCCATTAATGTGTTTGATTTATGCTGTCCAATTTATGGATAAAGTTGCTACAGGTTCTGCCGCTATTATGGGTTTACGTACAGATTTAAAGATGCATGGTGATCAATACTCTTGGGTGGGTTCCTCTTTCTACTTTGGTTACTTATTCATGAATTTAGGTCCTGTTCAATTATTATTCCAAAAGACTAAATATATGTCTAAGATGTTAGGTGTCTTCATTGTCATTTGGGGGGTGTTATTATGTTGTCATTCTTCTCCTCGTATTAATTATCCAGGTTTCATTGTCTTAAGAGTTTTATTAGGTTGTGTGGAAAGTGTAGTTACCCCATGTTTCACTATTATTACTGCTCAATATTGGAAAGCTGATGAACAATTTACTAGAATTGCTATCTGGTTTGCCATGAATGGTTTAGGTGTTATCTTTTTAAATTCTATGGCTTATGGTCTTTACATTCGTAAGGATTCTTACTCTATTGAAGCTTGGAGAGTCTTATTCATTGTTATTGGTATTATTACAGTATTCTTAGGTTCTTTGATCTATTATTGGATTCCAGATGATCCATCAAATGCTAGGTTCTTAAGTAAGGATGAAAAATTGATGGTTGTTCAAAGAATTAGATCTAATCAACAAGGTTTTGGTAACCATAAGATTAAGAAATATCAAATTATTGAAGCTTTAAGAGATCCAAGAACTTGGTTATATTTTTTCATGACTGTTGCTTGTAACATTCCAAACGGTGGTATCACTAATTTCATCAATATTCTTTTACAAGGTGACTTCGGTTATTCCACTAAGGATTCTTTATTAATGGCCTTGCCAACTGGTGCTATTGAATTAGTCGGTTGTTCCTTATTTGGTGTTCTTGCCTATTACTGTGGTAAGAAGAAGGTTCCAATCTGGAGATATAGATTAACCTGGGCCATTTTCACTGCCATCTTATCATTAGTTTCAAGTTGTATGTTAGCTTATGCCAAGGATAACAAGAAGGCAAGATTAGCTGGTGCTTATTTATGGTATATCACACCAATTGCTTTAATTTGTGTTTATTCTAATATTAGTGCTAACTCTTCTGGTTACACCAAGAAATGGACTGTCTCTTCAATTAACCAAGTTGGTTATGCTGCTGCTAATATTGCAGGTCCCCAATGTTTTGTTGCCAAACAAGCTCCAGGTTATCAAGGTGCTAAAACTTCGATGGTTGTTTGTTACGCTGTTGAAATTGCTATCTTAACTGCAATTTTATTTATCAATATCAGAGAAAATAAGAGACGTGATAAATTAGCTGAAGAGCGTGGTGATCAAAAGGTTGAACATTTAGAATTTACTGATATGACTGATTTCGAAAATCCAAATTTCAGATACACTTTATAGACTCATAATATTCATTTTCTTGGAAGTAAAGAAATTGAGTAATCATTTTATTTTTACACATCATATTTATATATTAATTCACAATCGCATTATGTAATAATAACTAATAAGAAATAATCTTCATTTATTGAATTACAACATTTCTATATTTAATTTAATTACCAATAACCCTTATTCTTTTCACACCTCCATCTGGAATGATGGTAAGTTTAACATGATCAATAGAAAAATTTTTATCAATGGTAAATTCATGTATTTTATCAGGACCAGTTTTTGATTTTGTTACAAGATCAATCCATTTATTCGCATTTGCGTTTAAACCTTGGACGATAATATATTGGGGGAAGTTACCTCTATAATGTGCAGTATCGATAATGATTTTACTAATATAATGTGAAGTACGGCCCAATCGAATAATGGCCCAGTCTGAATGGTTTGGTTCTCTTGATCTCTTAGTCTCCCAGCCATCAGACATATCATGTCCTCTTCCAGGTAATAAAAGATTTTCAGCACAACCAAAATGTTCATCTGAAACTTCAACAGCAACACCACCATTACCAATATATGCCAAATCAATTTTTTCATCGTTCTCATTTAAATATCTTGGTGGAAGTACCTTACCATATAACCTAAACCGAGCAATACCACCATCTGGGTACATTTTCAATTTAATATGTGTAAAGGAATATTCAGTTAATCCATCTTTTCTTACAAAATAATGGCTTTGTGAGGGTCCACATTCAAATTTATCAATAATTGTCACCCATCTAGGGTCATCTTCACTAATTATTTCTTCATTTTCATTTGATTCATTATTTAAACCCTCGACAGAAACAAACGGAGCATGATTACCATTGAAAAAAGTGGTATCAATTTCACCACCAACAATTTGGGCAGAATCGACACCCATTTGTATAATAACCCAGTCATACTTGTTAATATTGTGACGTCTAGTTTCCCAGCCATCATACCATGCACCAGCATGAGTGAATCTTGTAGCATCCCTAATAGGTGGATTTGGTTTTATTAAATTTTCAGCATCTGCAAACCATTCATCAGAAACAGACAAAACTTTCCCCCCAATTTTTTCTCCAATAACATCTGTACAATGGTATTGGTTAGTAATGATATTTTTGAATTTTTCTAGTTGTTCTTTTCTGTAAAGCTTCATGATTGTTAATCTGATTGTTAGCTGTAAGAGATTAAACTTTTTTGAGCTTTTAATCTTGACATTTCTGTAAGTTCGTAACGTTCAAACAACAAAGTACAAATTTCAGTTATTCATCTTAGTCCTGTATTTATATACTAAGTAGGTGTTTGGTTTGGTCTTTTGTACTTATTGCTCTCATCAATATTTTTCATTATCTAATTTTCAACTTCGCAGATTTTAATTCTTATCGATAAGATAAGAAGATATCAGATAAGCTGACACAAATTGTCAAAAGATAAGAAATGCTTAGAAATCGCGTGGTTTATGTTGACAAAGACAATAACATTTGGTTTTAAAATTATTCAGTATAAACTCAACGAAAAGTTAAAATAATTGAAAAGTACAATATTTTTCAGTTTTTATGGTGGAAAAAGATAGAGATACAACAAAAAAAGTTTGTACTTTTGACCTTTTAATATTGAATTTAAGTAGTTTAATGGGTTTTATATTAGTGGTTATATAATAAATGTTTATTGTTAATTAAAAATACTCTGAAGTATTATGTGCAGGTAATTTTAAGCGATTTGAAGTTGCCGTTAACTATTATACTTATCTTTAATTAACTTGAGAATACAACAAAATGCTTCAAATTTTGAATTGTAAAATAAGTAATGTGTAGTATGCTAACAGAGTAACCCTTGAATATTTTTAACAAAGGATTATATATAATCAAATATTCACTTTTATTTTTGAATCATATAGTCGCAAATTGAATGATCAATATCGGCCACAGTTATCAACATTATCACAATTATAAAATATTCTCCTGATTAAAACCAATATTCTAGTTGTTCTAGTATGGACATTTTAAAATACATTGCAAAAGTATTAAGATAACTTTTTTTGTTAGCAATACTTGTATAATTTACAAACATAACTAATGTATATCATTTTTAGAGAATTTAAACAATAGACCAGTTAAGGATATATGCTTAACTAATAGTGAATAATAAATAGAAGATAATTGACCCTGGAATAATCAATTGATCGAGGTTCCTAATATTTTTAAGAAATACTTTTAAAAATTAATAATTTATTATTTTTTATTTCAAAAAGTAACTTCATAGTAAAACTTTTTAATTTTTAAACTAATTAACTTGAAATAGTGCACTTCTATGAAGTTCAAAATGTTACAAATCTTTTTTAAAGTGTAATAGAATATTAAAAGTGGTGAATTTCTTGATAAAAACCTTCAATTTAGACTCAAAATTTCAAAAATACGTGACTCAACAAATTTATTCTGTAACGCAGTTGTTTTTCAAAAACTGTCAAATATGAGGACTGGATAAAGTGGAGGAAGTGAATAAATTAATATAGTTAATGAACTATATTAAAACCCTGATATTGTAAAGTTATTTTATTTCTTTTACCTTGATTAGTGAGGTAAAAATATGTTATATAAGAGCTGGCCTCCTTTATATAATATATAATTTATAAAGAGTATAGAAATTGATTCTGATCTGTAATATTTTTGTTCTTTATATATCAATTAAAATTAGAGAACTTCTTATTTTCAAAGATAGTTGTAAGATACTTATGAGATGAAATCATAATTAATGATAATTGAAATGATAAGAAATTATGAGATAAAATCATAATTAATGGTAATTGAAATGATAAGAAATTATGAGATAAAATCATAATTAATGATAATTGAAATGATAAGAAATTATGAGATAAAATCATAATTATTGATAGGTGACATGTTGAAAGAATGAAAGAAAGAACCAATTAAATGGAATCGAAATCCTAAATATACTTATTGGTAATATGGAACAGAAGAAAATACTTCTAAACCTTATAGGTTCAACTATTGCAAGTTGGGTTAAGGTTAGGAACCCTCAGCTTAATTTCTGAACTCCTTAGGGATGATTTAATAGTAGAAAATATGATCTTTTAGATGAGTTAAAAGAATCACATGTGGGACAAAACAACAAGAAACAGAGCTCGCATGGCGTAATGGCAACGCGTCTGACTTCTAATCAGAAGATTCTGGGTTCGACCCCCAGTGTGAGTGCTCTCCTTTCTTATTTCCAATCCGTGATAGTTTAATGGTCAGAATGGGCGCTTGTCGCGTGCCAGATCGGGGTTCAATTCCCCGTCGCGGAGATTATTTTTTGCAAATTTTTTACTTTTTAGATTGCAGATTACCGATGTGCGGGTAATCCACAAGTACAATGGCCACTTGTGTGGGAAACTGGAGGACTGCTTGTGGATAATATTTAGTTAATCAAACCATATGAACTTGCCATGGATGTGTTCCATTAAGAGTGTTTGTTAATGCCCAAGAATAAAGGAAGCAAGCACATCCGATACTTTTCCAGGTATTAGTTAAGTAGTTTGTATAGTAGTAAGTTAAGTTAGAATTGTAATTGGAGATATATTCAAGAGAATATATCTATCCATCGTCTAATCCTAACTATCTTTATTGTTTACTCTCGTCAGTAATAGTCCCATTTATATACGGCTAGTCCGGGGATATTACACCTTAAATATTAAGTAAATGTTGTAATACATTACGGACTTAATCGTCCTTAATTTTATTAGTGGGAATACTCATACTCATCATAGTAACCTAACAATAATTATAATAATAATATATAGTAAAATGTATAAATTAAAGTGAAATAAATAAATCAGAAATAAAGTTCAAATAAACTGGGATATCCTGGTTTATATATGAATACCAAATAGATAAGATAAGAAATAATATGGTACACTAAAAGTAATCTTAGTTAATAAAAAGAAATGTAAGAATTCATAGTAAAAATGTTAACCGGTATTACTTTAACAATTTATATCGGTAATAGCCATTTTATTCTCATTATTATATTGGTTATACAAATAACCATATTATATTACAACAGTAAAAAATTGTTTTTTCTTACATTTGAGACATATCGATTATTATTTAAATGTTATCTCTAGAAATGGTTTAAAACTTTCTTTTAAAGAAAAATGAAAAATTTAAAATATTGAAACTTTCAAACAGTTGAGATGAGCAAGTAAAAAAATCATATAAAATAGATACAGATAAAGCAAACGCCAGTACCATCAAATAGAATGTCTAAGCAAAATCCATTTGATCAAAAGAAGAATGCTATTCTTGAAGAAATCAATTCTATAGAACCAGATCTATCACCAAAGGGTACTATCGACAAATTATGTTTACCAATAATGCATTTAATCAATTCACATCAAGATATGGTTACCACCTCTTCTTGTTCTGGGAGAATTAGTGTGTTTGTGGAAGGTACTAAATCTGTTAGTGATGAAGAAACTAAGACCGGTGGGAAAGGTTTGGGTGGTAGATGGTTATATGTGTCACACGAACAAGATAAGGTCTTAAACTGGATAGACACTTTAACTGATGATGTGATTAAATTTGAATCTACTGAGGACACTGCTGATGAATTTGACAACAGTATACGATACATTCTTTATAAATACGAACCATTTATCTTACATGTTAAATGCAGAGATTTTAAATCTGCCAGTAAATTGTTCAATGTTGCCATGTCTTGTGGGTTTAGAGAAAGTGGTATTGGTTCTAATAATATTGTTGCAATTAGAATCAACATTAAATTAGATGTCCCAGTTGGTCTTCTTGACGAATCTAACAATGATAGATTGACATTTTTTGTGTCTAAGCGTTACATCAGCATCTTAGATAAATTAACAGTTTCCAAATTCATTGAAAACAAAAGGAAAATGGATGAATTATATAAAAAGATTGATAAAGAGATTATCTCTGTCCCACCAGAATCTGAAACAGCAAAGAATACTGGAGTAAAAGAAACTAAAGAAGAAAGAAGAGAAAGGAAACGTAAAGAAGGGTTAGAGAGACAACGTCAAATACAAAACCAAGAATAGATAGATTTATTTTGAGTATGGTTTATTAGATATACTGGAGATGTATAAGTTATTTTTTTTTATATAATATATATGAGATAATATAGTTGTAATATTATTTTTTTAGAAAATTGTACAATTTATGAGAAATTCTATACAAATTCAATCGTTAAGATTATATGTTCATTATGAGATGGAGTTAAAAAACAAGTGTGTCATTGAAGTGTGTCCGTGATAATAATAATAATAGTAATTAATCATCACCGTGAGTATGCAATAAAGCATCAAATCTATTGATTGGATGCGCTGGAGCAGGTTTTTCTTCCTTAATTGAAGTTCTGCTATTATATCTTTGAGTATTGTTATTAGAATACTGAGAGTTTCTATTACTGTAACTGTGACTGTTATTATGACTGTTATTATTATTGTTATTGTTGTAGTGGTCTCTAGACATCTCTTTTCTAAAGTTACTATTTCTTTCACTGCGGTTATAAGAGGAATTATTGTTATTGTTACGTCTTGATGGGGCTCTAGAATTAGCAGCCTTTTCTTGACGAGCCTTTTCTTCTTCGTCATGAATTTGTTGAATAGTTTTTGGACCTTGGTTGGTCTTTTCACTATTCCAATGTTTATCTTCTCTCAACTCCTTAACATCAATCAACTTGAATTTAATTCTATTAGATATGGTACCTTCACCAATAATAGATTCTAACAATTGGAATAATTTATCAAATAAGATAGAACCATCTAAAGTACCTCTACCAGTGCTGAATGAATCCTTTTCAAATTGGCCACCGACTGTGGTTAATAATTCAACTAAAGATTCTAAAGTTTCTTCACTAGCATTTTCTGTAAGATCCTTCATTAATCTACGGAAACATTCAAACATCATCTTACCAGTTAATAAATTCAAACGGTATAAAAACCCAATAAAACGGACTAAACCTAGACCTCTTCTCTTAGCTGCAGCTAGCACATAATATTCATCAGACATCATTTCGGGTTCTAATGGTGTGCCATCTTCATTGGTTGGTAATTTATCAGTCCAACCTTTTTCAAATTCTGTATGACATCTGGCAACCAAATAATGTAAAACTAATTTTGGACCTGTCTTACCTTCATTATTTTCATCACTAATTTCCGGTTTCATATCCTTAACAATCTTACCGCATAACTGAGCGTACATAGAAGACCAATATGGTTCATCGCAGGCTTTTAAGAAAATTTGTTCAATAACATTCTTTAAAGTAGTACCATCGGTTTCCCATTGTGATTGGTCGGCAATAGTGATAATTTCAGTGGAGATTGGATCGAATTTTTCTAAAGTCAATTTATTTAATAAAGATTTCATCTTTCTTTGTACTTCTTCTTGATCTAATAATTCCGTAACACCATCTGGAGCCATTTTCTTTTCAGTTTTCTTAGCCCTGGATTTTGGAACCCATCTATTGGCACTTGGAACGAATGGAGCGACTTCTTCCTTTGGTGGCTCAGGTTTATCATGATGGAAGTTATTAGTATTGTTTCTGTATGTATCGCGTCTGGATTGGTTTTCCATTCTTTCACGTCTTGGAGTATAACTTGTTCTATTTGATCTTCTATCATCAAATCTTCTAGATGATTGTCTCTTAGAATTAGCTCTGGAATTTGATCTACTATCTAAGTTTCTTAAAGAGCCTGCTCTTCCACCATCTGGACCACCAACAAAATTAACTTTACCCTTTTGTTTATTCATGCTTGGTAAGATGACAATCTTGGATTGTGTAGTGTTAACCCATTCTTCATCTGGTTTACACTTAACCTTATCTTTGAATTGTAATAAGAAAGTTGGGCCATATGTATATTTGATATGAGGTTTCTTATATTTTGGATCTGGAGCTTGAAATTCGCTTGGGTACTTGAATTCGTAAATATCTTCAATAGGAGAAGCTTCATTCAATCTCTTGATAAATGTAGTCATTTCAATTAAATTGTCATCTTCAGGGGCAGTATTTTCCTCGTTGCCATTTTCCTTTGTAACTTCTTCTTTAACTTCAACGTCAATTGGTTTCGCTTCATCAATTGTCTTAGAGATTGGAGCTTCTGGTTCAGTTGCAGTTGGTTCGACTATATCATTTTCACCAGTAGTCTGTGATTCAGTATCTTCATCATGAGGATGTTGCTTTAATTTTAATTTTTCAGCAAAGGTCATAACATGATCTTCTTCTTTTTTAGTTTCCTCATCAACAACTGGTTCAGATATTGGTGTAGATTCATGGACTTCTGATTCTTCTTTAATTTCGTTCTTAGTTTCGTCTTTAGTCTCGTTCTCAATCTTGTCTTCTTGAATCGTAGTTTCAGTAATTTCATTTTCAATTTCAGTTTCGTTAGGTTTAGTTTCAATCTTAACACCAGGTTCTGATTGTTTCTTCTTGTCCATGGCTAATTTACGTAATCTAACTTGTTCTAAGAACGCCTTTTTGTTCTTTTCAGCTTCAGTTTCCTCAACTTTTTCTGAACCAGTTTCATTATTAGTAATGGTAGCATTGGTTTTTATTGTTCCCACTTCACCAGTTGTAGCATTTAAAGATAAGTTATTAATCTTTTGCGGACTACTCATTGGAGAAGTTGACTTATGAATTTGACTTAAATCTAATTTTTCACCAGTCTTAGTAGTGATTTCAATTTTTTTCTTTGGTGGTGATAACACTGGCGTGATATGAGATAAAATCGGCGAAGTTAAATTACTTGTTGTATTATTATTTGAACTTGGACCACTGACATTATTTGGTGTCACTATTGGTGGAGATTGTACTGGGATTAATGGAACAGTAGAGTTCAGTGTAGCCATACCTAATTGTGGTGAAGTCATTGGTGGTGACATAGTATTATCGATAGGTATACCATTCGCGGAAGCAATTGCTGCAGCAGTAGCCATTTGTTGTGGAATGTAATACATTTGAGGTACATAATATCCCGGCCAAGCCATATTTGGTTGTTGTTGTTGACCAATCATTTCTTCATTACCAGACATATTAGGGCTACTGTTATAATATTGAGAATTATTAAATCTACTCCCATTATTATATCTATTTGTATTATTAAAAGTATTAGACTTGGAACTGTTAGCACTGCTATTCCCACTATTATTATTATAATTATTGGATCTATTTTTATTGTAACGAGAATAACTAGCACCAATTGAATTATTTTTGTTGTAATTGTTACTATAATTCTTTTGGTATGGTTGTCTTTGTCCATTATTATATTGTCTATTTCTATTATTCCCTTGTTGTCTTGGAACATAATTATTATTATTATTGTTGTTGTTATTTGGTGTTGAAGTATTTAAATCACCAGAATTTTCATTTACAGTAGACTTTGGAATAGTTGGACCACTGGGGGCCGCTGGTGGAGCCACTACAGGTTGGGTAGTTTCTTCGGTCATGATTAATTGGATGGGGTTTCCAAACAAAATACCGAATGTGTCAAAGGTAGAGGTGTATTTATTGAAAATACAGTTATAAAAATTGAAAAGTATGAAACTTTTGTATAAATTTCAAACAATATGTGGATAATGATCTATTCACTCAATTAAATTTATCAGTAACAGTTTTTAAATATACGTTTATGCAGATAAGGAATATACTATTTTATTCAGGAAAAAAAACAGTAGCAACACGTAAAATTCAGTTGTCAAAAATTAATTGAAAATTCGCACTCCTTTAGCTAATTTGTTAAAAAAAAAGAGGAAAAGGATATACAATTAACTATGTTTATATGGTAGACTGTCTTACTAGTCTGCTATTTGAACACTTATGGATAGTTGAGTTCAGTGTAGGCTTGTCCTTAACAATCTGTTTAAAATCATGTCAATGAAAAAATATGTTTCATTTTCTTTAAATTTCGAATTTTGGAATCAAAGCAAAAAAAGACGAAATAAGAAGAATTGCCCGGCTTATTGCTGTCTGACGTTATAGATTTGATTGATTAAATGATAGATGAGTAATAGAGATAAGTTATATGGATATTATATATATGTGCCATGATCACTTGAATAATTTGGCAGAAGAGATAGTGGTGTCTGTATTTCTGTTCATGACTTTCCCGACAGCCAATTCGAAATCTTCTTGGGTCACATGTATTCTTCTTTCTCTTAAAGCATACATACCAGCTTCTGTACAAACACCTTTTACATCAGCACCTGAACAACCATTCATCTTTTCAGCGACTTTTCTTAAATTGATCCCACGAGTTAAATTCATTTTACGTGAATGAATTCTTAAGATTTCAGTTCTTGCTGCCACGGTTGGTGGTGGAAATTCAATCTTTCTATCGATTCTCCCAGGTCTTAATAATGCCGGATCTAAGATATCTAATCTATTTGTAGCCATGATAATTTTAATGTTTTTTGAGGTTTCAAACCCATCTAATTGATTTAATAATTCTAACATAGTTCTTTGAACTTCAGAATCACCACCACCAGTACTTTCTACACGACTTGAACCGATGGAATCGATTTCATCCATAAAAATAATAGATGGAGCATGTTCACGAGCCATAACGAATAATTCACGAACCATACGTGAACCTTCACCAATATATTTTTGTACTAATTCTGCCCCTGAGACTCTAATAAATTTACAATCTGTATGATGTGCCACGGCTCTAGCTAATAAAGTTTTACCCGTCCCAGGTGGACCATAAAGGATAACACCTTTTGGTTGTGCAATACCTAAACTTTCAAATAATTCAGGATGTTTAACAGGTAATTCAATAACTTCTTTAATTTCTTTAATTTGTTTTGTTAACCCACCAACCATATCATATGTTGAATCTGGAACTTTTTCCACCATCATTAATGATACTAATGGATCAGCTTTATTTTCTAATACTTTATGTAACATATAAGAATCACTTTTCAAACATACACGTTGTGAAACTTTTAAATCTTTAATATTGATATCTTTAGCTACATCCACAATATATTTCCCCTCAGGTTGAACTTTAACAAGAACTTTCTTATCTGAAACCACTTTTAAAACTTCACCAACATAAGAACCTGGTTCTTGTAAGAGACGTAATTCATCTTTAATAAAACGAACTCTATCATTAAGAATATTTCTTTGTGCTTCTAATCTTCTTAAATTACCAGCTTTACGATGAATTTTTAATTCAGTTTCTTGAATCTTTTGTTCAAAATATGGTTTAATACCATTTTCATGTTGTGATGTTGAATTGTTAGCAACCATAGTAGCACTCATATTTAAGCTTATGGATATATCTATACTGTATTTTTATATTCTTTAGTATAAACTTGTTCTTAAGTTTATCATTTGCCACTTTTTTCAACGTTTAACTGTTTTTTTTTTTGAAATTGAATAATTTAGATATTATCACAATATATATTGTCAGAGAATAATCAGAGGGTAGTAGAGTGTCACGGACAAAAGATGGATAAGAAATTGTTTGTTACTTGTGGTGCTACGGTACCATTCCCAGAATTAATTAAATGTATTATCTCGAAACAATTTATAGAATTGGCTTTGAAACAATTCAATTATAATGAATTTATTATTCAATATGGGTTGGGATATGGTGATTTATTTGGTAAGATGATCTATTTTTTGTATGGAGTGGAGAGACTGAAAATGGAAGAAAGTGTAGAGACTTTTGGTTGCAGTGAAGTAAGAAAATATGTTTTATTTGAAGGTAAATTAATAATTTATGGATTAGAATATTCTACAAAGATACAAGATTTAATTGAGACCTCTACACTTGTCATATCACATGCAGGGACGGGTTCTATTCTAGACACATTGAGAAACTCACACATCAAACCTTTGATAGTGGTGGTTAACGACACATTAATGGACAATCATCAGGAACAAATTGCATCTAGATTTGAAAATATGGGGTATATAGTCTCTTGTCATACGAATATAGAAGAGTTGACCACCGCACTGGTCTCGCTGGAAACCCACACCAAAACACTAACTCCATTCCCACAGTCACATAACCCCCAGTTTGCCCAACTACTCACAAACACAGCCCAACACTAACCTCATCATCTTAAAGTTGTTCTACCTCATCGCTGCTAATAAAAATTATTAAGGCGGGACGGGTAATTTCTCATCTTTATAACTTTTCACCAAAAATGTATTGTTCAGTGAAAATTTTTTCAATTCATAAATAAATTGTATTTAAAAAAGCGATGAGCATCTCATCTTTTATCACTATTTCTCTTTACTTTACTACAACTCTTATTCTGGGTTAAGTTCTTCTTCTTACTTTATTTTGTTATTCTCAATATACCATCCCCCATCACCCTATAGATATAGATTCAATAATGGCTAAGGTTACTTCTAAAAAATCCTCCAAGACTGCTGCTAAGGAAAAGCGTGAAGAAAAATCTTCTTCTTCTTCTGACTCTTCCTCTTCTGACTCTTCTTCTTCTTCTGAATCTTCTTCCTCCGATTCTGAATCTTCTTCTTCCTCCGATGATGAATCCTCTTCCTCTTCTGATGAAGAAGAAACTAAGAAGGATGAATCTAAGAAGGATGAATCCTCTTCTTCCGAATCTGAATCCTCTTCTTCCGACTCTGAATCCTCTTCTTCTGACTCTTCTGATGATGAAGAAGAAGAAAAGGAATCCAAGAAGGAATCTTCTTCTGAATCCTCCTCTTCTGAATCCTCTTCTTCCGATGACGAAGAAGAATCTAACGATAAGAAGCGTAAAGCTGATGATGAAGAATCTGAAGAAACTGATTCTAAGAAAGCTAAGACTTCTGAACCAGCCACTATTTTTGTCGGTAGATTATCTTGGTCCATTGATGATGAATGGTTAAAGAATGAATTCGAACATATTGGTGGTGTTATTGGTGCTCGTGTTATTATGGAAAGAGGTACTAACAGATCTCGTGGTTATGGTTACGTTGATTTCGAAGATTTAGAACATGCTCAAAAGGCTATTAAAGAAATGCATGAAAAGGAAATTGATGGTAGAGCTATTAACTGTGATTTATCTACTTCTAAACCACAATCAAACAATGGTGCTGATCGTGCTTCTAAATTCGGTGATTCTCCATCTGCTCCATCTGATACTTTATTCTTAGGTAATTTATCCTTTAACGCTAATAGAGATGAATTATATGAAATATTTGGTAAATTTGGTGAAATTGTTTCTGTTAGAATTCCAACTCATCCAGAAACTGAACAACCAAAGGGTTTCGGTTATGTTCAATATACTAATCAAGAAGATGCTCAAAAGGCTCTTGATTCTTTACAAGGTGAATATATCGATAACAGACCAGTTAGATTAGATTTCTCCACTCCAAGACCACCAAGAGAAGAAGGTGATAGACGTGGTGGTTTCGGTGGCCGTGGTGGCCGTGGTGGTTTCGGTGGCCGTGGTGGTCGTGGTGGTTTCGGTGATAGACGTGGTGGTTTTGGTGGTGACAGACGTGGTGGTAACCGTGGTGGTTTCGGTGGTAGACGTGATTTCTCAGGTTCTGGTTCTAATAACTCTCCATTAGGTAGAGGTAGAAATACTGCTGAATTCGCCGGTAACAAGAAAACTTTTGATTAAATTTAATTAATCTTGCAAAGTTTTATTTCAAAAAAAACTACATTCCATTACTACACACTACTATCTATATTATCTTATTATTATATATACATTTAACTTTCTCTGTACAATATATCTATAACAACCCAATAATAATCTAAAATATTTAAACATCTCTAAACATATTTATCGATCTGTTCTTCCAGATAAATTTTAGTTTTTTAAAGATATTGTCGAAGTTTATTGTTAAATATTTATTTATACATGTAAAAAATTAAGTATGACAAGTGTAAAAGGATATAATACCTGGACAAAGTAGAATTTTTTACAATATAATACAATTACTCTCAAAATGATATGAAGCCGCACTATATGTATATATATTGTCAAAGTTCTCCCATATTTAAAAATCGTTATTATGGAAATAGATCAACTTGTAACATTTGAAGTGGTGCCATGTATTTGTTATTTTTTAATTTACCTTTTTTCATTTTTGCTTTGGCTAAAGAACAAGCAGGACACAATGTCAAAGAGGCGGGTAAGGTGTCCGTCCATGGTATTGGTAAGATTGCTTTTAACAACATGTTTTTGAATCGTGTCGCTTATGTTCCCGACATTCCCTTCAATTTGATTTCCATCTCTGCTGCTGCCGAACAGTCACATGCTCAGTCCTTATTTGGTAAGGGTTCTTTAATGATTAGAGATTCCAACAACGCAGATAATATCTTACAAGAAGAGGTACCTAAATAATTGTTTTGATACTGTCTAAGTATTCTACATATCACCAATGAATCAATAATAATACTAATAATATTATATAATATAACATTATTATCGTAATAAGCACGCTATTAATAGCCTCAAAGCATGTTATACGAGGAGGCCAGGGTCTATTGTTCTTCACGGCACAGTAATTTCTAACAAATTTTTTCTTGGCAAAATCCCAGCAAGATCTCTTCTTCTTCCAAGATCTCTTGGCAATTTGTCTGCGTTGCGTTTTTCCATTTAAAAGCAGAGTGAAATTCAGCAAGTCTTTGCAGTCTGACGGTACAGTTGGCAAGATAGCATGGCAAGATAACACAACCACCATGACTCTACTAAATATCTGGAAACGAAACAGCAGTGGTGGTGGGTCAAGTAAAAGTAAAGAGAAACTTCCTTTACAAGACACTACAACAACTACTGCTACTATACAGAGTGAGAGTATTCAAAGTAATAATAATATTATTACTTCTACTACTACTACTACTACTACTACAAGTAACACTAACAACACAAAATATTGGATAAGACAATATTTTCTAACATTAGATGAACCACATAGATTATATAAACCAGGCGAAATTCTCTCTGGTCAATTAATATTAGAATTGAAAAAGGATATGATTGATATTAATTTAGATTTAATTCTATGTGGTCAAATTAAAGTTAAATTAAGAAATTCAACGGGGACAGGATTAAAGACAATGAAACCATTGGATTTCCTACATAAACAAACAACTTTATACGGTAACAAAAAAAATCAATCTGGTTTATCTCATGGTATACATAAATTTCCATTTAATTTAAGATTACCATCAAAGAGGAAACTTTATAATGAAATTAAATTTGAAAGAGGTAAAGTGGAATATTTTTTACAATCAACAATCTCATCTTCTGTTTCTACTTCTTCTACTCATTGTCAAATTCCATTTCATGTCTTTGTACCATTAGATGTTACACCCTATTCAACAAAGAATAGAAATAAAACTGTTGTTTTACAATCTTCTTTACCATTATCTATTACTACAGCAAAATTGAAAACCAATGAGGATATGGCTTCTTCAACGTTTACACAAACTTCAACAACTTCATCTTCTTTTAATATGTTAAATAATACTGAATCAATAGAACAAGATGATATCGAACCCAAAACTGTAAGAATCTCTGTCTCGATCCCACAATCAGGGTATGTTATTGGTGAATCTATACCAATAACAATCAATTTACAACATTATAAAGAATATTTCCATTCAAGTGGTGTTGTAATCACATTGGTAAGAATTTGTCGTGTTGGATCCATTGAATCCATGAATATGGAAACGTTTAGAAAAGATGTTTGTCAAACAATTTCTCCATTGGTTGTCGATGATTCAACAAATTATCAATTAAATAAAACAATACCATTACGTATACCACAAGATCTTTTTGCAACATTCACTACAAAGAGAGATGATTTATTTAATTTCACATATTATGTCGAGATTTTGGTTAATTTATCACGTAAAAATCAAGTCGTGACAAATAATAATACTTTGTTATCGAATGGTAATGGTTCAACTCCACCATCATTCAATAATAGATTATCATCACATTCACATGCTATTGAACAACAATCAAAATTATTAAGAAATAAATTATTACCAATGTTAATGGATGATAATAACAACAACAATAATAACAACAATAACGTTGAACCAATTTCACATCCAATGGAAGATCAAACTATTTTTAATGATAATGATATGATTAATGTTGAAACATTGAAAAGACAAAAAAATGTCACGGGAATGTCAATTGAAATTGTTATTGGTAATATAAGAAATTTACCAATACAACCACCACAATTACAAACATTACCAACTTTAGAATCATTACCATCGTATACACCACCAATTAATCAAGATTTAATTAATGAATCAATGCGTAGAAATGAGGATAAACAAGATTTAGAACATGAAAGATTACAATCAATGGAATCTGAACCACCTGATATGTACTAACGATACGACGCCACTATGTAATAATAATTTTTAATAAATAATCAAGCACTTCTGCATTTTTATATAACCACTACTTTTTTTCTCTTGCTTTATTCATTATGAGATTGAAAATAAAAAAATTTTCAATATTTAAAAGGTAGCTTTAATTAAACCAAACTTAAGCTCATCTCAAAATCATACATACAATCACACAACCAAATGAACGTACAAGATAGAAGAAGAATATTAGGTCCAGCTGGGGCAAAACCATTAGTCTTTGCCAACAGTGATGTGAAAGAACAACAACATGAAGAAACAAATCTAGAATCTAATACCATCTCTTTACAAAAAGGTATAATTTCAAATGCTAATGGGTCCAGTATAGTAGAAACCACTGGGATTTCTCTTTTAACCTCAGTTTATGGTCCAAGATCAACAAGATCAATGTCATTTGAACCTCGTGCAACATTAAATATCATTTTACAAAGTAATAAATTTGATACATCAAATTTAAAAGAAATAAGTAAATTTTTAATCTCTGTATTACAATGTTGTGTTTGTCTTGAAAAATATCCAAAATCTGGTATTGATTTATTTATTAATTTTAATATTGAAGATGAAGATGAATTAGTTCAATATATTCCAATTATGATTATGGGTTGTATGATTGCTTTAATTGATGCTGACATTGAAGTTAGTGATATCATCGGTGGGTTAACCATTGATCATACTGCAGTTTGTCTAGGTCAAAATGGTGATCAATTGTTAGGGTTATGGAAGGATCCATCTTCAAACTCTAAGGAAGAAGATTCCCTTGTATTAAATGATATTATTACAAAATGTCAAGAACAATATTCATTATCAAGACAACAACTTATAGAATTCATATCAAATTGTTAATATTATATATTATAATTATTACACATATGTACACACTACTATATAATACCAAATTCACCTTTCATTACTTTTTGTTTTAAATCCCATAATATAGATTTTTCATTATCTGGTAAGACATTAATATCACTATCAGTTAATTGTAACACTTGTCTTAAAAGATCCTTTTGTCTTTGTAATTGTTCAGGGTCAGAGGATAAAGCAATGTCCTCTTTGGAAGTAGTGTCAACAGTTCTATTATCATTATTATTACTTGAAGCAGCTAATTGTGTCAAATCATCCACTTGACAAATACCATTAGTTAATAATAATTCTGCAATAACATATGTTAATTGTGGATATTCACGTAATAATTGTAATGCTAATTGAGGTTCTCCACGACACCAATCTTGTAATTTACGTAAAAGATTTAATTGTTTCTCTTTATCATATTTAGCCAATTCACTAGAAATCATCATTGCTGGAGTGGTCATATTAATATTGACATCTACACCTTGAGGCAACCCTGGGAATAACATCGAACCCTCATCATTTCCATCACCATCGCCATTAGTATTAGTATTATTGTTATTTGGACTATTATTGTTATTATTACTGTTATTATTATTATTATTATTACTACTACCAGATGAATTTGAAATGTCGTTATTACTAGAATACCCACATTTCAAAAATCTATTCCCCAAGGGATATCCATTCAAATTCCGTACTGCAGAGGAACTAGATTCAAGATCCTTAAACTCAATAAATGCATACCCCTTGGATTTCCCCGTCGTTGGGTCAAACATCATTCTTAAATTTATCACTGGTCCAACATTATTACATAAATCCAAAATTTGTTGTTCTGTTTGATCATATGGAATGGAACCCAAATATACAATTCGGGATGGTGCATTATTCTGATTAGAATTCATCTTAAGTCCTCGTATCAGATGTTGTTGTCCTTTTTATAATTGCAATTACTCTTAATCCACTGTAAATCTGGTAATGAAAAATTATTCGATGTTAATTTATTTCAATGAAATAAACAAAATATCCAAATTAAAATTAAATAATTCCAACCACAACTCATCATCACAAACAACGCAACACAAACACAAGCGATTGATAGACGATGATGGACTCTAAAGAAGTGTCAACCTTGGTGAAAAACTTGGAAAAGAATAAGAGCACCGACTCTGTGGTGGTGGATATCTTAAAACAATTAGAAACTGGTGTTGTACCAACTGAAAAATTACTTAGAGAAACTAAAGTTGGTGTCGAAGTGAACAAGTTTAAGAAGTCTGAAAATGTGGAAATAGCCAAATTGGTCAAGAGAATGATTTCTTCATGGAAGGATGCTATTAATAAGAATAAGCAAAAGGCAAGAGTACAAGCCAAGGAAAAGGAAAATGGTGAATCTAATAATGCTACATCTTCTACTAATGACGGTAAGGATTCCAATAACATTGAAAATTCTCCAAGAAAGGAAAGTAAATTCCATTCTTCAAAGCCTCGTAGTGCTAAGAATGATGGTGTGGTTACTTCTATATATAATGAAAAATTAAGAGATTCCGTTATTAGAGCTCTTTATGATGCTTTAGCTAAAGAAAGTGAACATCCACCAAATCATATTTTATCAATATGTATTGAAATTGAAAAGGAAATGAATAAATTAAACAATCATACCACTGCAGACAAGCAATATAAAGAGAAATATAGAATTATTTATTCAAATATTATCTCCAAAAATAACAAAGAATTGAAATTTAAAATCACTAATGGTGAAGTGACACCAGAATTCCTAGTCACTTGTGATCCAAAGAAATTAATGCCAGAACATCTTCAACAAGAATTAGAAGAAATTCATAGAAAGAATTTATTTAATGCTCAAGGTGCTACTATTGAAAGATCTGTCACTGATAGATTTCAATGTGGTAAATGTAAAGAAAGAAAAGTTTCTTATTACCAATTACAAACTAGATCTGCGGATGAACCTTTGACTACATTCTGTACATGTGAAGCTTGTGGTAATAGATGGAAATTTTCTTAAGTAATTACTTACCTTTTTGACTCTATAACCTACAAAAAGAATTTTGTATGATATTACAAGTTTTGATATTATATAGATGTATAACTACGAATAAATAAATAAAAAAATAAATAAAAATAAAACAATTTAAAATAGTATTAATATGATTAGAAACTTGACCAATTCCAATCCACAGGTACAGATCCCGCAATACTTTCTTTTCTATTCTTATTATCTTGTGATGATCTTTGATTAATAATTAATTTTCTTGGTTGTGAACTTTGTTTTAAACCATTTTGATTATCAATAATAAATTGTTGATATTGATTATAACAAAGATTACAAACTTTTGAGATAAATTTTTTACCTAAATATGTTTGATCAATAAATTGTGCATCTGAGTTTAACATTAATTTATGTTGTAAATGTCTATGACAAAAGATTTCACCACAATGTCTACAATGATGTTTTCTTTCCCAAAGTGTGAATTGAATATGACATCTTTTACAATTATGTCTCATTGAATCTGGTACCCAATGTGATGTTCTAATGCATTTATTTGAATTTAAATGTGAATGTGTCATTGGTGTTAAAGATCTAATTGGAATTGGTGTTTGTTGTTGTCTATTATATGATGAAATTGATATATCCATACTTCTTGACATATTACTTATACTATCATTATCATTATTATTATTATTATTATTGTTATTGTTATTGTTATTGTTATTGTTATTGTTATTCAGAAGATAAGCAGATGAGGATGGAGACATTGATGATGATAGAGATTCTGACATAGAATGTGGTAAATTTATAATATCATCATTAGTTAAATTTGTCTCTGATACATTCCTTAATACGGCAGGTATATACATTGGTCTCTTTGGATTATTAATTTGTTTTATAAATTGTGTTGGAACATTTCTTGTTTGACCATTTAATATTTGTGAAGATGATGAACCAGTCATACCTTGAGATTGTGTTGAAGAAGAATTAGATGCCTGTGGTTGTATTGAAGGTGGTGTTGGAGTGGATGTATTTGTTCTATTGAAAAGGATTGATGAAGATGATGAAGGTTTCATAATGGATCTTTGACCATTAATTGGTTGTGATGTCATGTTATTTTTACCTTGAAGAAAGAATTGTTGCTGTTGTTGGGCTTGTTGTTGTTGAAATTGTTGTTGACGTAACTGAGCGGCCGATTTACGGTTCTTTAAAGTGTCTGAGGATGATATAGAGCTTGAAGATGATGAAGATGAATTAGTTGTGGTAGCAGCCGTGGTTGTATTTAAAAATGATGAGACTTGCTTAATCCCGGACGTTGAATTAGATCTTGAAGAAGCTGTTGTCATGGTGATGGTAGGAGGGGGAGGTTGTTTTGTCACCGGAGGAGGATGAGTATTTGAAACAGCTACTGTTGGTGATTCTAATTGTGTTCTTGAAGATTCTGAATTAGTGGCAGAACTTGGTGATTCATCGTTATTAATCTTTAAAAAGGATAATTTCCTTAATGCCTGTTGAGTTAAATCATTAGCTTTATGTGTTTCATCTTCTGTATCATTTTCTTCTGTATCATAAGCATCATCACCGTTTTCTTGACTTTTCATACCATTATTTGGTAAACTTAATGTATCACCACCAGAGGTAAACGGCATCTTAACACCAATATTACTATTTTGTAACGATGTATCACTTGTCCTTTGATTTTGTTGTGGTAAACTAACTTGTGAAGACCCTATACTATTTGTGTGGGGTCTATATTTCATGGGGGTTCTATGTGTCTTTGAAGTCAAATTACTTTTCAATGAAAGGGATGAAAGTACACTTTGCTCCGAGGTCCTTCTCACAGGGATGACTTTATTGAATGAGATCCCTTCTGTCTTGTGACTCATGTCGTTTGGCGTTTGTCTGTGCTACGGCTTGTGGTTTCTTGTGTCTTTACTTTTAAACTCTTTGGACCCAATTTAAACCTTTCTTTAAAGTAAAGTTTCATATTGAAATAAGATCTCAATTGCAGTTTTGACGTGTTAGTCATAGTGAAGTGGGCAAGTTTAGATAAGAGAGTGCTGTATACAAAGAGAGATAACGTGGTAATACTCTGTTAATACAACCAGAGCAAAGAGTACAAGATATTTAAGACAAGATTTGCAAGTTCCCGTTGTTGGCTGGGATACCCTTGTTATTACGAGAAGTGTACAATCTTATTACATGCATTTTACTCGATGGAGCCTTGTGCGATAACACTGAAACTGGGCAGATACTTTTGAGACACTGTGTGTCCCACTATCATAGTGCAATTGACCTTATTATGTGGTCCCTTCCCTCCCCAATTGCTCTTCAGAAGAACTCTTGGAACTGTTTCTTCTTCTTTTAAACGCAATTTATTGCAATTATTTCAATTTCAAACAAATAATTTCAAAGTGAACAACAACTTAACAACTCTTGAATTTAAAAGCAAAGAACAAACCACAAGACACACACACCAATTGAACCACACAAGATGTCTGATGTTGTTGATGTTGCCGTTGATAGCCATTCTGGTGATTCTACAAAGGATGAAACCCTCACTATGAAGGAGAAAACTTATGTCCATTGGGTGTTACAATCATTAAAAATTCTTATTTGCGTGTTTCTAATTCTAGCTGCTGTCTCCTCAAGATTGTTTGCTGTTATTAAATTTGAATCTATTATTCATGAATTCGATCCATGGTTTAATTTTAGAGCCACTAGAATCCTTACCGAGTCCTCATTTTATCATTTTTTAAATTGGTTTGATTCTCGTACTTGGTATCCATTAGGTAGAGTCACTGGTGGTACGTTATACCCGGGGCTAATGGCTACTGCTGCAATGGTCTGGCATGGTCTTAGATGGATTGGTTTACCCGTTGATATTAGAAACATTTGTGTTCTTTTCGCTCCAGCTTTCTCTGCCATCACTTCATGGGCTACCTATGAATTAACTTGTGATATTAAGGATTCACGTGCCGGTCTATTAGCTGCTGCTTTTATGGCCATTGTTCCAGGTTATATTTCAAGATCTGTTGCTGGGTCTTATGATAATGAAGCAATTGCTATTACTCTTTTAATGTTAACATTCATGTTTTGGATTAAAGCAATTAAATCAGGATCCATCATTAATGCCATGGGTGCTGCTTTATGTTATTTCTACATGGTTTCAGCTTGGGGTGGGTATGTCTTCATCACCAATTTGATTCCATTCCATGTATTTTGTTTACTTTTAATGGGGAGATATACTTCTCGTATCTATGTGGCTTATAATACATGGTTTGTCTTAGGTACTGTCGCATCAATGCAAATTCCATTTGTTGGATTTTTACCAATTCGTTCAAATGATCATATGAGTGCCTTAGGTGTCTTTGGTCTTTTACAAATTGTCGCACTTGGTGATTATATTAAAAATAAATGGGATAATCCAAAGAGATTTAGACCTGTTATGTTTGTTTCTGTTATCTTTATTTGTATTTTAGGGTTGGGTTTATTAACTTTAGCTACATATTTAGGTGTTATTGCTCCATGGACCGGTAGATTTTATTCTTTATGGGATACTAGTTATGCCAAGATTCATATTCCAATTATTGCATCTGTTTCAGAACATCAACCTGTTGCATGGCCTGCTTTCTTCTTTGATACTCATTTCCTAATTTGGATGTTCCCAGTCGGTGTTGTTTTATTATTCTTACAATTAAAAGATGAACATGTCTTTATCATTGTTTATTCTGTTTTATGTTCATATTTTGCCGGTGTTATGGTTAGATTAATGTTAACTTTAACTCCAGTAATTTGTATCACAGCTGCTGTGGCGTTATCACAATTATTTGATGTTTATTTAAATTTTGGTGATTTATTTAAATTATTACAAAATGATTCTACACCAACTCGTCCAACTTTAATTAAATTTATTACTAAATTAGTCGTCTCCGGTTCATTTATCTTTTATTTGTTTATGTTTGTTTTTCATTGTACTTGGGTGACTCAAAATGCTTATTCTTCACCAAGTGTTGTTTTACCATCTAATACACCAGATGGTAAACTATCATTAATTGATGATTACAGAGAAGCTTATTATTGGTTACGTATGAATACCCCAGAAGATAGTAAAGTTGCTGCTTGGTGGGATTATGGTTATCAAATTGGTGGTATGGCTGATCGTACCACTTTAGTTGATAATAACACCTGGAACAATACCCATATTGCTCTTGTTGGTAAGGCCATGGCTTCTAATGAAACTCGTGCTTATGAAATCTTAGACGAATTAGATGTTGATTATGTTCTTGTTGTCTTTGGTGGTGTTTTAGGTTTTGGTGGTGATGATATTAACAAATTCTTATGGATGATTAGAATTAGTGAAGGTATTTGGCCAGAAGAAATTAATGAAAGATCATACTTCAGTGAAAATGGTGAATATAAAGTTGATTCCTTGGCATCACAAACAATGAAGGATTCTATTATGTATAAGATGTCATATTATCATTTCCCAGAATTATTTGGTAGTAATGGTGGTATGGATCGTGTTAGACAACAATTAATTAAATCCGAAGATGTTGGTGAATTAACTAGATTCCATGAAGTTTTTACTAGTGAAAATTGGATGATTAGAATTTATCAATTAAATGAAAGAGATAATGAAGGTAGAGATGGTAAATTTGTTTCTACACCTGTGGTCTCAAATGCTAAGGCCTCCACTGGTGGGAGAAGAAAGAGACATGGTGCTGTGGGCCCATCTGATTTACGTGTTTAAGTTTAATCTTATGAACATTTGTCTTTATTACAAATCTTTATTTATATGAATTTATCTTATATACATCTAGCAATACATAACAATAAAAAAGTTTATTATCTTATAAGGCTTTAGTAGACTTCTTCTCAGTTGGAGGAGCAATAACTTTCTCTCTGATAAATAATTGATTGACAATGAATTCGATGGTAGAGACAACAGTGTTCAAAGCCCAACACCAAATACCTAAAGAAACACCAAAGGAGATAAATTCACCCTCGGCAGTTAAGGCTTGTGGATGAATAGTACCGTGTCTAATCCAATTTAATGGAGCTAAAGCGACAAAAAGGAACCCATTATGCCAAACACCGTTGATAACAGATGGGAACACTTGGTTAGATGGTAATGTATACACGATAGATTTCCCCTTCCAAAGTTTGAATAATAAGAATGGAACAGTAATGATTAATTTGTTTAATTTATTCCAAGTACTTATCTTTGATTTATTGAATTGAATCAAATTTTCTTTTAAATCGCCAATTTCTTTCTTCAATTGATCCAATTTTCTGTTATTCTTAGTCCATTGAGCATAATTATCTTGAGCAGAGATTGAATTATTAGCTTCGATAAGAGCTGTTTGTTCCTTTAATTTTATAGATAATTGTGGGAAATATGGATTAAATTTGTTACAAATACGATTCTTCCACTCTTCAGAGACATAAGAATTTAATTGTGACAATGCAGTGAAGATCAATGCAATGATAACTATTGTGCAGCCTTCCATTGTTGCTTCGTTGGTTATGGTTGGGTTTGTCACTTTAATATTTGTTCACATTAACACATTAACTTTCAATTTTTAGACATTAATTGAAAAATTTTATAACTTGATTAAAGCTTATTATTCCTTGATGAAGAGAATTACACCATTAAAGAAACAGTGAGAAAGCTAACCAACTGGCAACACACACACACACATAAGATAAGCTACGATGTCATCAGGAGAAGATAGTGGTAGTTATGACGAATGGATTCCATCTTTCTGTTCTCGTTTTGGCCACGATTATTTCTGTCAAGTGCCCGCAGAATTTATTGAAGATGATTTCAATATGACCTCTTTAGCTCAAGAAGTTCCACATTATCGTAGAGCTTTAGATTTGATCCTTGATTTGGAAGCCATGAGTGAAGATGATGAACAAGGCTCTGCTACTGGTAATGGTGGGAAAGACAGTTCAGGGGAACTGGCGAATCGTAGTATCATTGAACATGCAGCAGAACAATTATATGGTTTAATTCATGCTAGATTTATCTTAACCAAACAAGGATTACAAGCCATGGCTGAGAAGTTCGATCATAAACAATTCGGTACTTGTCCACGTTATTATTGTTCTGGGATGCAATTATTACCATGTGGGTTAAGTGATACCGTCGGGAAACATACTGTAAGACTTTATTGCCCAAGTTGTCAAGACTTATATCTACCACAATCATCAAGATTCTTATGTTTAGAAGGTGCATATTGGGGGACTAGTTTCCCTGGTGTCTTCTTAAAACATTTCAAAGAATTAGAAGATTATGTGGAACGTAAGAGTAAAGAATCTTATGGATTAAAAGTGTTTGGTTTTAAGATTAGCGATGAAGCCATTTCCGGTCCAAGAATGAATTGGTTAAGACAATATCCTTCCACAGATGCAGAATGGGAAGAATTCAAACAATGTGAGTTTGAACAACCCACCGTTTGAAGTTGAATCATAACAATAATAATAATGAAGTCGATGAATCTTTATTCTTGGAATATTTAAAAAGATAATATATACTGTATACAATTAGTTTTATAACTCACAAGCAAATAATCAATACTAACGAGACTCTAATGGTGTAATTCCAGACGTGAACCTGGGGTCCATTCTTTGATTGCTTCAGCTAAATTAGACCAATATTTGAATTCCACAGTGGTGGCCATAGCACCATCGTAATCCTTAGATGTGAATTGTTGGTCCAATTTTTCTTCAAGATACTTCAATCTTTCCTGGTTCTCCGTGCGAATAGCTTTCACCTCTTCATCAGTCTCACAATCCATTAGTGACTCATGAACATCCATTATATTGGATAATAACATTGGATCACTATTTGTGGCATGTCTTGACACTTCATCATTAGTTAAATCGATATCCTTGACACATTGAATCAAATATTGAGCTCTAGATAACGGATGGGATAACACATTATAAGCTTTGTTCAATTGTGCAGAGACCTCTTCAGTGTTACCACCACCATTTCCCTGGGATACAGCAACATCAGGGTGTACTTGTGCTTGTAATTGTCTATATTCCTTTCTTAATAAGGATGGATTCAATTTCCATTGTGGTGTCCCCTGAGGGAAAGTTCGAGGGAACCATTGGAACAACGTCTTTTGAGACATCCATCTACGTGATATTAATCTTTGTAACATTGCTTGTTTGCTTGTTTGTTTGTTTCCAATCAGATCTTGCTTGTTAGTTGTAGCAGTTTAAAGCGTATTTTAAAGATATTCAATAATGTTGATCATTGAATGTTTTTATAACTCACACCCCATAATTCACAAACACAACAACAATAACATAGCAAGACAATCAACAAAGAAACAAGACAAAATATGGATTTATCTAAACGTTTAATTATCACTCAACCAATGTATTTCAGTGAAGCTTCCAAAAAATGTGGATATTGTAGTGGCGAGAAACAAGAAGAATCTCAATTTTATTCATTACAATCATGGGAACAAAATGCAAGTGAAGATGGGGAGAAGACTCATTGGAATTGTACTGTTGGGTTCCAATGTGAATCTATGTCTGTTGAAGTGTATGATAAGCTTTGTAATAATGGGTTTAGACGTTCTGGTAAATTTTTATATAAACCAGACTTATTAAGATCCTGTTGTAGATTATTTACTATTAGAACTCAATCTGATCAAGTTAAATTGACTAAAGAATTGAAAACATGTGTGAAAAGGTTTAGTAAACATGTTATGGATGAGAATGTGTCTCAATCTGCCCAAAAGAAGGTTAAGAATGCACCATTTGATTTTTGTAAAATGATTAATGAAGCTCAATTAAATTCAAAACGGTTTCATACAAGATTGGAACCTGCTGTGTACACAAAGGAGAAATATGAATTGTTTGCCAAATATCAAGAAACCATTCATAACGATTTTAAGCATAGTGAAGCAGGTTTCAAAAGATTCTTATGTGATTCTCCATTTAGTGAAGAAATTATTCTAGGTACAATGGAAGAATGGGAATCATTAAATTCAATCTATTCCAACGATAACAAAATGGGGACAATTACCCCTCATAGATTAGGTCCTGCTCATGAATGTTATTATTTTGATGATAAATTGATTGCCATTGGTGTTCTTGATTTCTTACCAAGTGGTATTTCATCAGTTTATTTCATTTGGGATCCAGATTATAAACATTGGTCATTAGGGAAATTAAGTGCTTTAAAAGAATTGACCTTGTTATCTCAAATGAAATTACCATATTATTATTTAGGTTATTATGTGGAAGATTGTCATAAGATGAATTATAAAGCAAGTTATGGTGGTGAATTATTAGATATTGTTAATTTAGAATACGTTTCATTGAATCATTTAAAGGAGAAGAATATCTTAGATGGTGGTAAATTATTTGTTATGAATAAGGATAGAGACTCGCAGAATGAATTGAACATGAATGCAGCTTTGAATAAACGTGGTAAAGGTGCATACCCCTCTATGATGAATTTAGATGAATTGTCTAATGTTGCCGAAAGACTTTATGGATTTCATGCTAATCAAGGTGTTTATGCTGATTTGCCGCAAGCTGTAGAAGATTTACAAGAGCTAGGGATCCGTTATCATTTGGATTCAAGAGATGACATCTTAGAATTTGTCAAGAATAAGAATAAAGATAAAGTGGATGAAGAAAACAGTGAAAGTAACAGTGATTATGAAACACCAGAAGAAGAAGGGGATGATGTTGATGATGGAATTGATCCAAGACTGAAATTCCCTAACGTGGTGCCTGGTTTGATTCCACTGCCAGAATTACGAACCATGGTGGCAGAAAACCAATTAAGTGAATTGAATGGTAATCTATTCCTTTTCGATCTTGCAGTTCACCGAATCAGACCGGTATTTGACATCTTGGAAGAGTCCCCACAAACCTTAATGATGGTTTGCAACCTTGTCAGAGTGTTAGGGTTGGAATTGACTAAGCAATGTCTGGTTATCATCACCTAAACCTGTTGATCTCACCCATTCGTTACCACCTGTTCCTCTTAATAAACACAAATTTTCTAATAATGAAAAATTTTGGCTGAAGAAAAAAAAAATATTGTAAAATGCATTAAAATTCACGAAGAAGCTTAACATCACCATACAAAATTTCATCAGTTCTGATCTCATCTCCTGAGTTTAAACAAGACAGATTCACGCGTTTAGAACATACAAGAAACACCAATTCCACCAGATGAGTTCCATTGAAGACGTAGTGGCATTGATTGATGCTCTTTATTCAAGACAACATAGTTCCCAACTGGGTGTCAATGAGATCCAATCTAAATTACAAGAGATTCAAAAATCATCAGATGGGTTACCATTAGCCAATGAATTGTTATCGAACCCATTGTATAGCAGCAATGCACGTTATTTTGGGGCTTTAACCTTAACAGTTCAATCAAATTTAGAATCAGCAAAGGCAAATCGTCATGAATTATTAAGATTAAATCTTTTACATTTAACCATGCTGGCTCATTGTTATGTGGAAAATCCATCTCAATGTGCTGGAAACTATATTACAATTAAGAAATTAATGTCCAATTTATCATTACTATTTCATGATATTAATGAATCAGAAACAGATTCTTTGATTACTGAGACTACAGGTTTAATTGCTGAATGGTGGAACCCAATCAACACTTTGGTTCAACTATTATCTCAAGGAAACCAAATTGATGAATGGACACATATTGATGAAAATTCAAGAGATATTTTAATCATGCAATCATTAAATGCTCAAGTATCATACCAAGATTTAATTGCATTTATCTCTTCTAATCCACGTTACAATCAATTATTATTAACTTTCACTGAAATCATTGTAGAAGATTTAACTAAATTACAAACAAGAAGACACTCAACACCAAGAATTAATGAAATTGTACATAAGCATTTATATATTACTACCATGTCATTATTAAACGTAAATTTAACCTCTACCCCGGTGGATCAAATTGATGATACTATTTTCAAGACTGTTCATGCATGGGTAACTTACGTCTCATTAACTAGAAGTGGGAGTATTTCTATGGATCTTTCTGAATTATTTCAAAATTTAATTAATTTAATGTATCAATCTAATGATGATTCAGATTCATTTAATGTCGCAGAGAGAATTATTTCCATTTGGTCATACATATTTGCTAATGATTCTTCACTTATGAATTATGAATTACGAGAACAACTTGAAGCCACCTTCTTAGGTGTCACTAGATCAGGTAATGCAGATGTCTCAAAGAATCAATGGCTTTTACAATATATGAATCATTTAGTTACTAATGAAATGATTACTGAATTAAAAGATTTGTCTATTTGTATTGTGGATTTCCTTCAAATTAATAATTTAGATCTTTGTAATAAATTATTTACCAAAACAGCTCATGATGAAATGATCATTCAACAATATATTAAAGTTCTTTTACAATTGACTAATTTCCCATTATTACCTGTTTTGCAAGAATCATTTTCCGTTAAAATGGTCGATTTCTGGTTAGATTTAGCTGATTCATACCTTAATCTACCAAACGAAGTGATGTCCCCAAATGCTATTCGTATTGCTGTAGATATTTTTCAACAAATTATTAACATTTATTTACCAAAAATTTCTTTATTAAACAAGCAAAAGATTATCGAAGATGGTAATGATGAGACTTTAATTCATGAATTTGAAGATTTTAGATCAGCAGTCATAGATTTGACTCAATCATTATGGTCTATCTTAGGCAACGAACATTTAACTAACGTTCTTATCTCTGGTATTGGGTCTAATGATGCTAGTGGGATTGTAACTAATGGTACAGATTTTTCTAGCTACTATCAAATTGAAGCCATGTGCTCTTTATTAAATAAGCTTCTTGTGGATATGGATTTATCGATAAGCCCATGGATTGTTAATATTTTAGCTAAGAATCCATTTTTCATTCAAAATATTTTACTTTTGTTTAAGAATGGGTTAACCATGGATCAACATAATCCAAATAATAGTCCATTAAAACTTGATTTTATTAGGTCATCATCTAATCTAATTGGATCCATTTGTGGTTATTTCAATCGTGATCCAAAGGAATTAAACTCTTGTATAGAAACTTTATTCCAAGGGTTAGAAGCTTGTACTGCAAAAACCACTGCTAATAAGAATAATCATGTTCCTGAAAAACTTAGAGAAATTGATGAGAAATTAGAAGTAATTGTGATTAAAACCATTGCCAATTTATGTGATATATGTCGTAAACAATTGGCTAATTATTTGGTTCATTTCTTTAATGTTTTCAATAATTTATTACAATATGAAAGTAAAATTTCACAATTCACAAGAGGAAAATTGGCCAGAAGTATTGGTTACATTATTGAATGTCAATATGATTTAGGTCCTGAAAATCAAGCTAAGTATATCGTTCAATTCCTTGATATGATTAATGGATATGTCGATACATGTCTAAGTTCTGATCCATCTTCTATCACATCCCAGCAGGTTGATTATATTCATACCATGTTAGAATGTATATCAGAGTTTGGTTCATCCATGATTAACAATTCTGAAGAAGAAGGTGATGAAAAATTATTACAACAATTACCACAATACCAACAATTTTGGAGCACTGATCCTTTGGGATGTCGTGCTAGAGTTATGGGTTTAATTGAGAAGATTTTAACTAATCCAATTTATAATTCCAATTCAAGTTTCATTGAAGTTGCATGTTTATTATTGGGTAAAACTTTATTATTGAAAGAAAATGAACCACACTTCTTAAGATTTAGCATGGCTGATATTATTCAATTTGTATTGAAACATTTGAATGAACATAATTATGTTTCTTCTTTACCATTTTTCGTTTACTTATTAGAAAGGTTAGTATCCCACTATAAAGACAGTTTAAGTGCCAACGAATTTGATTATTTGTTCAAAGAAATCTTTTTGAAATATTACCCACAATACATTGCCAATGACCCAGATTTATTACAATCAATGATTAATTTCATCATTAGTGTTCTAGATACTAAACCATCTTTGGCAATTAATTCTCCAGAATGGATGAACTTCATTCTACCAACATTTGTAAAATTATTACCATCTAATGAAAAGTTTACTATCTTTGCTGTCACTAAATTCTGGACAAAAGTAGTTAATAACAGAAAGTATACTCAAGATGATCTACAATTAACCAGACAACAAATTGGTATGATCGGGTCTGAATTGGTGTATCAAACAATGTTTGGTCTTTATAACACACAAAGATCGGATTTAAACAGTTACACTGACTTATTAAGAGCATTGGTCGCTAAATTTCCAATTGAAACTAAAGCATGGTTGATCGAAGCATTGCCAAAGGTTTGTAATAATCCAACGATTCACGAAAAATTCATTACTAAATTATTTATCACAAGAGGTAGTAGAGCTGCTGGTAATGTGATTCTAACCTGGTGGTTAGATGTTACATCATTACCATCATATTAAATGATATAGATGAGCAAAAAAAACATTAAATAGATCAAAAAAATCATATATATTTGAGAATATGTTTATATGTAAACTATATATGAGATTGCATTAATATAGATTTAATACAGTAGAAATGCATTGGTAAAATGACGATAATGATGTTAGAATTTTAATCTGTGAATTGTGATTTAGCTCTTAATACCGGACCATACTTATATAATAAGAATGGGATTAATGCTAATACTAAAGTGAAGAATCCAACTAAAGTAGACCCCCATGCGACTGGATAACCCTTTATAGCCATTTTATCATACATGGCTTTACCAAACAAAGGGAATATACAAGCAAAGACACATCTCATTAAACCATTACCAGCGTAAGCAGATGCTACATGATTTGGGTATCCCTCAGCGAAATATGAAAATGTAGCTTGGAATAAACTTTCTGATGCAATAAGAAAAAATGCTTCAGATATTATTGGAATAATCCAATGAACTGAGGCTCCCCAACCAAATAAAAATAATGCTAATGGTAAGAACCAACTGAAATACATTGAAGGTAATAAATAAATCTCGGGAGTGAATGTACCATTTTCTCTACTTGGGTTTGTCACTCTATAAGTAAAAACTAATAAAATAATTAATGCGGTAACAGCACCTACAGAGAATCCGACATATGAAGCACCTAATTCGATTAAAGTGAAATGATAAACATCAGAAAACACAATTGGGAATGCTTCAAAGAATAAATGGAAAACACCATAGACAACGGAAATGTAAACATCAAATGCTAAAATTATTGGATCTTTAACGATCATTTCAACTGGTCTGTAAAGAGTTTCTATCAAGAATGCAGTTAGTTTAATTTGAGAATCTTTTCTTTCTTGTACAGTATAATATCTCATATCACCAGTGTCTTTTCTGATTCTTCTTGCACGTTTTGATAGAATAGCAGTATGTGAGGTCTCTGGTAATGTGAAGAACATAAAGAAAAGACTGAAAATGGATAAGAAGAATAATAACCAAAAGATCCATCTCCAGTTGATAGCTGAAGTCATGCAAGCACCTAGTAATGGGGCTGTAACTGGAGCTAAGACTGTACCAAATGACCATAATGCCAAGATACATACAGAATTATCTTGAGAAATACAATCAACAACACTTGCACCAGTGTTTGTTAAAACTGGAGAACAAAATATCCCTGCAATAAATCTCATTATAATTAAACCAGCAATATTATTCACTATAGCACAACCAATTTGTAAGAAAGTGAAAATGAAATGTGTCCAAATATAAATTGGTTGACGACCTACTACGGCCACTTCAGATAATGGGGAAAATACAATTGGACCAATACCATATCCCAAGACAAATAAAGATAAATTTAATGTTGCAACAACATGACTAGCACCAAATTGTTCTTCAATATTTTCTGTCCCTGGGACGTAAATTGAAGAAGCAGTATAACTAACCCAAGAACAAAAAATCAATTGTCCTACAGTGAAACATTTCTTAAGGTTACTCCAATTTGTGGGTAGTTCTGGATCATCCTCACCGTTCCAGGTAATAAGAAATGGGTCTTTTGTAACTTTAAATTTACTCTTTTCATTATGACTTTGTTGCACTTCGAGATCTTTTTTCATGAGACCAAACTCATTATGTAGTGAAACATCAGTACTATTTAAAGATTCCTTTTCGCTAGAAGTTTGTTCACCATCACCATACTCATCTTTATTATGAGTGCTGTCAAGAGATGGGATTGGTTCATTATATTTTAATAAATTTAGATGTTCTAAGATGTCAGTAAATGCAGTATTTTTCAATGCCTCGAACATAATATCAATTATTTTTGTGCGTTGGTTTGGTTTCTTGCTGTTGAAAGATAAGTTAATTTACTTGGCAACTACCAACCATATTTAACTCTTAAATATAATTGAAACTTATTAGTTAAGCTTCCCGTCGAGAGAAACTTCATATTGCCTCTTCAATGCATTATCCCATTTTAAGACAATACCAGACAATACATCTCCAGAAAAGATTTTATTGACAATCACTCTTGCTGTTCAGGAACTCCATGAATTATAGCCGCCAACCTAACAGTATATCGCAAGTATTCCAGTTGACTAAGCTCATCTTTCTGGGATCTGACACTTGGTCGGTTTTAATTTCCTGCTCCGAGACCCTGTCAAATTTCAATTGTTCGCTACCAAAATTATTACTAATATATACACTACGGGCATAATAAATTGCAAAAATTACAATATTCATCCCAAACCAGAGTTAAAGGTGGGGGATAAAACTTTGAGATGATGGCATTAATGGTAGCAATCAGTCAGAGTTGCCGTGGTTACGTCTTTTCATCAGCCTCTTTCTCCACTTTTCTATTGTGAATTCCAATCTCATCACATCACAACTCCTCAGATGAGATCAATAACTTAACCACGGCTTTAGCAGTCCTGACTATTCATAATGGTAATGACGTGGACGCGGACCGGATTGGCTCTCTGGGTGTATTATTATTCTCATAGCATTATTAACACTGGAATGTAAAATAAAAAACTTGCATGATATTAGCCTTAAATTCTATGAAAGTTCTTAATGGTGCCTCTTTGGAGGATAATACAGTCATAACTTTTCTTCTCTTTTCTTCTTCTATAGTACTCGATTTGTTATGGCACTCTGTCTTTTTAAATGACCATTCAAGACTTAATTCCTTAAAACATTTTTCAGCGTGTAGATAGACATATGAAAAGAAGGGAGGGTTTAAGAGTAATTTAGAGATTCAGTAACGTTGTGATAGTCTCTTAATTCGTTTATGATACCATTGCTCTTTAGGAAATTGTTTATTTTCTGATCTGAACTATTTGTTGAGAGGGTATTTACCATTTGTAAATTTTTGAATGAATTCAATCTTTATAACAAGAAATTAAATAGTAAGAAAATAATAAATCAATCCAAAACGACACAAAAGGAAACGTCACATCGAATGTAATTATAATATAATATCTGTTTCCTTGCTGATTTAATTTGAAACTAACAAAACCATTTAGTTTCCATACAAAAGTTTTGTATAAAATTGAATTATATTATATCATTAAATTCTAATAAAAAACAAACAAACCATTCAAATGGAAAAGTTTGTTTCCCCTTCAGCCTCTCGAGCAAATTTACCCAATCCATAATCAAATCAATGTTTAATTTTTAATCTATAGAGAATATATATATTCATAAATATGTGTGTTTTAGTTTGGTGTATATTTAACAGAATTAATCATTACCTGAATTACCGTCAGCGGTAGCTTTCCAACTACCAGAAAACATATGCTTAACAAATGCCATTGGGTCTGTATCATCCTTAGCTTCCATAGTATTGACACCTGGTGAAAAACTTGTAATAGGTAAGACCATAATATCATCCACAATAACTGGTTTAGTAATTAATGAAAAGAATTCCCATGATATAATATTTAATGATTGTAATGATTCCATAATTTTTTTATAAAATTTCTTTGTAGATTTAATATTAACCAACATATCATTTGAATTATCATCATCATTTGTTGTTTTCTCAAGGTTAGCATTTTGTAAAATAATATCATTATTTGTATTAATTAAATTATTCATATATTCAAATATGATATCTGAGAAAATACCTGGACCGGTCCAATTCATAATATCAGTACCATCAACATTATTAGCATTTTTCAAATTTGCATGATTATATTTTGTATCATGTAATCTTTTAGCTCTAAAATTAACATTATAATCATAAAAATGTGAATGATCAATTAAATTATTATATTTTGATAATTTCCCAACTTTATCAACACTTTGTAAAGTTGTTGTAGTAATATTCATAATTAATTCACGTAAGATTGGATGACCTGGTTTTGATTGAATTGTCCATTGACAAAATTGAATTCTTCTTGCATACCAATCATTCCAATCTGGTCTATCTGGATCAGCTTCAATACCTACTACAAACCCAGGTTCATTAGCAATAGATGTTTGTTTTGGATCATTTGGACCTTTCTTATATTTATATGGAATAATATCATCATTAGCTCTAATGTTATCTAAGATAGATTGATTTACAGAAGGCCAAACATTTAAATTTTGTAATGGAAAAGTATCCATATCAGAATAAATACCACCTCTAGCATATAACACTAAATATCTAAAAAAATCTGCTTTTAAGATAATATTTGGCATAGCTTCAAAGGCTTCAATAACCATTGGTACTTCACTATAAAAATTAGTTAAGAATGGAATCATTTCATTATCTCTAATTAAAGAATAATTCCAATCTGTTTGTCTAAGCCAATTTTTTTGGAAACTCTTAAAATGTGATGGGAAATCTAATGAATCTGGACCATCTTTCCATGTTTGCCAAACGTGTCTTGGAATTGGAGATTTTGGATTATATGGGAATGTAAATGCTAATTGTTCACGTAGATCATGTAATTCATATTTATTTAATTGTTGATCTTGTGAATTGAATTTAAATGTTTTCAAATTTATTAATTTATCATTATGTGAAGTAGTCGGTAGAATAATTTTATCCTTTGGTTGATCTTGTGATTGCCAATTGAATTGTCTTATCAATTTCTTATTTGATGAATGAAAATAAAGGATGATATTTAATATTAGTATAGAAGAAACGACATATCTAAATCTTTTCTTTTGAACTAATTTATTAAGTGGGATCATTGTTTATAATAGAGACTTACCAGAAGTTTAAAATTGATCGGATAATTAATGCAGACAAAAGAAACAGAGCTTGTATATATATAAGATCCAAATGTATAGATAAAATGTTGTTATTATGATTTGTTAAAATTTACTTAGTACTTACTCTTTTTAGAGAGAAACAGGTATAATGTTTGATATATATTATTTTGAAAAGTCAACTCTTATTAATGAATGAAAAAAAAGAATATCATTAAAGGATTTCGATATCTAAAAGAGGGAACTGAATAGAATCGAGAGGGAAGGTAAATTTGAAAGTGAATCAATAGAGATAACAATACAAAAAGAGCCCACCGAGAATCTCAATGGCTGTTAGTATAACTTTAAATTTAACTTAGCACAGTAATCACCCAAAATAGCAGTGAGAGAGACGTGAGAAAATCTGGCTGGCCAGCTTGAACCCCATAAAAGCCTCCTTAATTACAGTGGAAGATCGTCCAACATTAAACTGAATTTCACATAACGTGGTGCTATTTCTTTGTGATCACATTTTCCAAATGCTGGAAAATAAAACACGCGAAAATTTTTCCAAAACGCCAAAGCACACAATACAAAATAAGCATTTAATTGTAACGATAATAGCAATTGGATCTAGACCTGGATACGTTGGAATATATTAATAGAACATTGAGTGGATATGAATGTGTGTGAATAAGAAGAAAAAAAAAAGAACGTCATGGCGTGATTCTTGATTTTCTAAATCAATGTCACTTTATTGGTTGCCAACTCGTCATTTAATTTTTGCATAGATTCTGCATCTGTATTGATGGCTCTGGTATAATCCCTTAAGATTGTAGTCTTATACCCCAATTTGGCAGCAGAGATGGCAGTGTTTTTCACACAGAAATCTAAGGCCAACCCAACAACATATACTTCGTCAATACCTTTTGATTGTAATAATTCATGCAATTCTGTCTTATGATAATTCCAAATATCATTAAAGGCAGAATAATATTCTCTATCTGTTAAATAACCCTTGTTAACAATAGTATAATTATGTTTATCGACTTCCCTAATCAAATCGTCCACTAATTGAGAACCTTTAGTGTTTTGCACACAATGAACAGGCCATAAAGTAGCATCTTGTTTTGAATCATCACCTGGAATTGGTGAATCATACACAATGGGGGAAAAATCAGGTAAACCATGACTCTTAGCAAATGAAATATGATTTGGTGTATGCCAATCACGAGTTAAGATAATCTTATCCCATTTATATTTTTCATCTTTATCATCCATTAATTTAATAATTGGTTGAATCACCTCATCACCATGACCCACGGCTAATGATCCATCTGGTGGTACAAAATCATTTTGTACATCAATAACTAATAAAGCTTTCATAGTTGTTCAGTTTAATTTAATTTAGTTTAGTTGTAAAATATTTTGATATAATATTCTTGGTTAGTTGAGTGTTGTCAAAAATACAGAGTTGATAAATGTGAGGTTTACCCTGTTTATATATCTTATTAAATCTAAATGAATCTATTAATTATATTTGTATAACCGACACGTGAGGATACTCAATGTAATCTGAATTGTATCCCTAACAGCCCCTTGTTACTTGTTTAATTCAGAAGAAAACTCTAAACCAGGTGATAATATATTCCTATAATATTAATTATAGATCCTTGCAGACACCTTGTGTTTAACTGTCAACAGTTGTTTTTTGTCTCATTTCAATGATTCAAATCGACTTTAAGGTTTTCAGATATCTTAGCCGTATTTTTTTAGATTTCTTAAAGATTTAAAAGCTGATACATGCAAAACAACCACATAAAGCTATAAAGTACATAGATTTACTGAGATACAACGTTACAGATAATCACGATTAACTCTACTTATACAGATCTATATATTTATCCTGAAAAAAAAAAATGCAACGAAAGGATAAAAAATCAGTGGTTGAGATAGTCGTTAAGACATTAGATGTAATTAACCAATATAGTAATAATACAAAACAACCTCCACCGGATGATTTAGAACAGATTGTTTACGCTTTGATTCAAGTACTGCGCCATATTGACTGGGACTCAGGTTTAGCGTTGTTTCCAAACCATGATTTAACCAAGTTTACCTCTATTTTCACAAATATATTGAGTGGTAAGATTGAATTTAAATTGGAATTAGTGACAATCTTAATGGCATATTTCTCTATTCATCCTGAATTAAACCAAATAATAATTAACTCAAACTGTCAATGGGACAAATATTTTACTTCTAATAAGGTTACCGCCGATAAAACAACAACATACCCAGGTTTCTACACTGTTATAAAAGAGGTAGAAAAGTTTAAAACATTTAACAAAAAATTGTTAGGTTTTATGCAATTTGATTTCAAACAAGAAACATTAATGAATTCATGGATTCCAATGTGGAATATGAAGAAGAAAAATAATGAGTTAACTTGGAATTATTATTTGGAGCAAAATCTATTACCTAATCTAATTGAAGATGAATCTATGACAGACTTCTTCTTAGTTAATAATATGAATAATGGTCAGTTAGAATTAGCACAAGCTTTTAACTTCAAACCTTTATTGCTTCAATTGTACCGTAGAATTGTTCTTCTCGACGAGAAATGGGTTAAAAAGACATTATACCAGAGTGTTTTACACAACATGTTAAATCTTGATGATAACAATATAGACTCATTAGATTTTGCTTTAAAAGTCCTTATGGAAATTATTGACCATCCAGAATATAACTATTTAGAAGAATCTAAGTTGGTCATATTACTTCACATATCCTTAGTGAAATTGGAAAAATCTCCAGTGACTCAATTACATAACTCATTATCTGAAATGGGGACATCTCAATCATTATTATCTATCGTGAATATGACACAATTTTTCATTGCACAATTCTTAAATAAATTACAGTTGGTAAGTGAAAAGATTTCCATAGATGATATTAACAAATTACAAACTGGTACCACTCCAATGAAATACCGTAATGATTCATCATCTAATACACAAATTAAAAATAAATTATCTCAATTTGAAATCCCAAATTGGTTTAAAGATGAAATCTTGCCTGACATCCCACCAATTGCTAAATCTTTATTTGTCTTTGATACTCCAATTGTTGAATTTGGTTCAATTAAATTATCATTTCCTGTAACTTTAAATATTTTATGTGATTGTTTAAATTTAACCATACTAACCCATAACAATATTATCAATCAATATCACTTATTAAACATCAACCTTTTACAATCTGATAGCTTAGAAGAAAATGATATTAACGTCAACATTGAATATTTATTAAAACAAAATTTTTTTCAACTAAATTATATCCCAATTTTTACTACAATGTTAACCATTAAGAATATGTTTAAGAATGAGAATGATGATTTAATCTCTAAAAATAGAATCTCAAGTGTAAATAAAGTTATCACTATGAACTCTATAAAATACATTGAATCAATAATAATATCATATAAGGATATTGCATTATATCATTTATTGAAATTCATCTCTACCGTTTCACAAGAAAATTTAATCTTACAAAAAATCTCCATTCAAATGTTAAACCATTTATTTTTCCATAATAACGACGATAAATTTATCTTCTCTTTATGTAAAGAGAATGAATTATCATTTAACGAAATTTCCACTTATATTAGATTATGGAATGATGGTACACCCAATTATTCTCTTTTCTATAATGAATTATTAGGTGAAAAACAACCAATGGTTAACATTAAGAGGATTGATATAAAAGAATTACAACGATTGATTCCAAATATGGATATTGTAATCAAATATCATGCAAATTTAGATAATAATAAGAAAAAAACACAAGAGTACGAGTACAAAGCTAAAGGGGGCAGAAATTTTAGTTCATCATCAGCTAATTACAATAATTCCGGAAATTATGGATATCAACAACAATTAAATGATAGCAGAAACAATAATCACCTTGGAATGTTACCACAAACAATTCAACCTATTCCTCAAAAAAGTATGAAGAATTATATTACTCCAGCTAAATATGATGCATATTCATCACCAGTATTTATTCCCTCGCAAAGTACTAGTGCTAATAATACTACTATGATTAATACCACAACGAATCGTGGTATTTCCACAACTGGCAGTTTCACTCCACAACCACAACAGATGGTAACGAATCAAGGAAATGGGATATACTCTACCCCACTTTCATACGGGAACCAACAACAATCAATGAATCTAACGGGCAACATTGATGCAAGTGTAGATGCCAATACAAGTAATATGAACAGGAATGAAATGTATCCATCAGGGAATTTTTCCATGCAAACCAATTTTATGTCTACACCTCAAGTAGTTTCTAATAATAATAACAATAATCTAAATAATAATGGTGCTGTCCCTATGATGAACACTAACACCCCTATATTCACATCTCCATGGAATGAATCCCCCACCATGACAAGCCACACCCCACAAAATAAGATTGTTAACACAGGGAAAAACTATATCCTTGGTGGCCATAACCGTGTTAAAAATAATAGCAGAGCCCAATCTATTCATATCGACCAATTCGAAAATCTTTAACTTCTGTCCACTCTATTCTCTATCCATCAAAAAGTTTAAAATCACCCTAGCATTTATATACTTTGTTTTATTCCTCTTAAATCCCACCCACCTCAATTTAAGAATAAATAATACTTTACAGTCTACATAACTATTTAATATCTACATTCTAACATTATTACTTAATTTATCAATATATCATATATTTGTGTCATTTACTGTTTATAAGCTTTCAACCTCACGTGAATGCAATTTTCAAGAAAAATTTTAAGAAAAAAAAATAAAGCGATGAGAAGAGATGAGCTCTTGAAAAGACATATTAAATATATCTCTTGATAAGTGGATAAATCTCAAGAACCCATCCAGGAATCCCCAAAAGATGGTGTTAAAGTCTACCTCAGCCAGTGATATTTCTGTTTACCAAGTCTCCGGTACAAATGTTTCCCGTTCTTTGCCAGATTGGATTGCTAAGAAACGTAAGAGATCTTTGAAAAATGATTTAGAATATCAAAATAGAGTTGAATTAATTCAAGATTTTGAATTCAGTGAAGCCTCCAACAAGATTAAAGTTACTCCCGATCAACAGTTTGTCATGGCCACTGGTACTTATAAACCACAAATCCATGTCTATGATTTTGAAAATTTATCTTTAAAATTTGATAGACATACTGATGCTGAAAATATCGATTTCCTTATCCTATCTGATGATTGGACTAAGAGTGTTCATTTACAAAATGATAGATCCATTCAATTTCAAAATAAAGGTGGTATCCATTATACTACTCGTATTCCAAAATTCGGTAGAAGTTTAGCTTATAATAAAGTTAGTTGTGACCTTTATGTTGGTGCTAGTAGTAATGAACTTTATAGATTGAATTTAGATCAAGGTAGATTTTTAAATCCATTCAAATTAGACTCAGATGGTGTTAACCATGTTACTTGTAATGACACTAATGGGTTAGTAGCTGTCTCTATGGAAGAAAATGTTGTTGAATTTTGGGATCCAAGAGCTCGTTCTAGAGCTGCTAAATTATATTTAGAAAATCAATTTGATAATAACCCATTCCAAGCCACTACATCTAGTTTTCGTCAAGATGGGTTAAATTTTGCTTGTGGTACTTCGAATGGTTACACTTACTTATATGATTTACGTACTTCTGAACCATTAAAGGTTAAAGATCAAGGTTATGGTTTCGATATTAAGAAGATTATATGGTTAGATAATGTTGGTGTTGAAAATAAAATCTTAACCTGTGATAAGAGAATTGCCAAGATTTGGGATAGATTGGATGGTGAAGCTTATGCCTCTATGGAACCAAGTGTTGATATCAACGATATTGAACATATCCCTGGTACCGGTATGTTTTTCACTGCTAATGAAGGTATTCCAATGCATACATATTATATTCCACATTTAGGTCCTTCTCCAAGTTGGTGTTCATTCTTAGATTCTATCACTGAAGAATTAGAAGAAAAACCAAGTGATTCTGTTTACTCTAATTATAGATTTATTACTAAGGATGACGTTAATAAATTAAACATTAAACATCTTGTTGGTTCCAAAGTTCTTAGAGCTTATATGCATGGTTACTTCATTAATACTGAATTATATGATAAGGTCTCATTGATTGCTAATCCAAATGCTTACAAAGATGAAAGAGAAAGAGAAATTAGACGTAGAATTGAAAAGGAAAGAGAATCTAGAATCAGAACCTCTGGTGCTGTTCAAAAACCAAATATTAAAGTTAATAAATCTCTTGTTGATAAATTATCACAAAAGCGTGGTGATTCATTGGCTAATAAAGTGGTTACTGATGATCGTTTCAAAGAAATGTTCGAAGATGAAGATTTCCAAGTTGATGAAGATGCTTATGATTACAAACAATTGAATCCAGTCAAATCTGCAAAGGAAACTGAAGAAGGTGCTGCCAAACGTATTAGAGCTTTAACTGCTGCTGAAGAATCCGATGAAGAAAGAATTGCCTTAAAAGAAGGTCATGGTCATAATTCTGAAGATGACAGTGAAAGTGAAAGTGATTCTGAAAATGATGATGAAGATGTAAAAGATAGAGAAGAATTAGATGAACAAACAAAGAGAAAGATACAGAAACAAATTGCTTCACTAGAACGTAGAAAGAAGGAAAAGGAAGCCTCCGATAAGTTCATGACCAAATTAAGTGTTTCAAAATCTGATACTAATGGTAACGGTGAAAAGAAGGTCACTTTCGGTGACCAAGTGAGTAAACTTAACAGAGAAGACCGTGCTAAGAAAGATGATTCTTCTATCCTACATCGTAACCATCGTGGTGAAGCTGAATTAACTTTTGTTCCAAAGAAGGCTGAAAAGAAACCAAAGACCAAGAAACAATATGATTCCGATGCTGATGACGAAGATGATGAAGAAAAGAAAGATAGCGGTAGAACCAAGCAAAGATATTCTGGTAGAAGAAGTGCCAGTAAGAATACCTTCCGTGGTATGTAAACTTGTGGTAACTGATATTAACCATACTAATTCAACATTTATAGAATATAAAATCAATAAGAAAAATCCTTTTAGCATTAAATCACATTCCTTTTTTCACCCCATCTCTATATATGTATATTTTTTTTTTAAATATAAAATATATACATAAAAATGTACAATAATCATTCACACTTGAATATAATATCTTGTTTATGTAGTTTTGTATTAGTTTCTGTCACAGCCTTATTATGGTCGTTTTTGTAACTCTCTTTTTTCACGAAAATTTCAATATTAAATATCTAGAAAATGTAAGATCATTTAAAGTTTCAGACCACTTGGAATGAAATATTTAACTACTTAAACACTTGGTTTAATGAATAAATAACGGACCAAGAACCCATTTTAGGACAAGAAAATACTTTATAACAACTGTCACAATGGGTATTAAAAAGTTTTTCAAGATTAAACCTCCTCCAGAGGATACTATCGATCAAAATAGAGAAAATTTAAGTATTGAAGGGATCACCGTGAAGAATCCTAATGCTGTAAGAAAACAAAAGTTTGCTGCTTATGGTCAGTTTGCCAGAGAAAAAGCTACTGATAAGTTTTATGCTCCACCAGGTTATGAAAATTATGCTAATCCGCAACAACCATGTCATGAAGATGAAGATGGCAATGATTTAAATAAGACCCCAATCGATCCTAACACCGGATCAACTGGTGATGCTGAGGAATCTCCAAAGAAGGATCATAAGAAGAAGAGAGGGTTATTTGGTAGAAAAAAGTCTCATAGTTCTAAAGATGAAGACGAGGCTGCTCAAAAGCCTGTATATGATCCATATGCTGTCAATACTGATTTAAACGCTGCTCCATATTCTATCATAAATAATAACAATGACAATGCTAATAATGGTGGTGGTTACAATAATATGTATAACAGTATAAACTCAAGTACTCCTACCACTGATCCATATGCTTCATTCAATAATAATAACAACCGTTATGGTGATAATGATGATTCCAATTCTCAAACCGGTGGTTATACAACAGATCCATATTCACAAATGAACAGACGTCGGTCCCAAAACAATTCAACTAGTAGAAATGCTTATAATAATGGTGGTCTCTCAAGAAATTCCAGTTTTAATAACACTTCTAGTAGTGGTTATGGTACTAGTCCATATGGGAGTAGAGAAACAAGTAGAAAAGAAACTTCTGAATCTACCCAATCTAACCCATACGGCAGTAGAGGTAATAGTAGATACGGCAATGAAGCTCCAACCACAACAAATCCCTATGGAAGTAGAGGTAATAGTAGATATGGTAGTGAAGCACCACAAAGTTCAAACCCCTATGAAAGTAGAGGAGGCTCTAGAAGAGATACTTCTCAACCGGTAGCTACAAATACATATGAGGGAGGTCATGCTACACCTACCAATACTGGTAGAGATAATAATGCTGCGGTTTCCGCTCCATATAGTGGTAGAATATCTGCTACAAGACCATCCCAACAAAGTTCTGTTCCAACGGATTTGAATGTTATTAGTGGATCTCAAGGTAGTTCAACTAGTAAAGTTAACCCATATACGAGTATGAATGCTGCTCCATATGGTGGTTCTTCTACCGCCAATAATAGCAATAATCCATATGAAAATATGAATGGTGGTAATGTATACTCTGCCAAGAAGGAAAATAATAATCCATATGGTGGTAATGCTTCACAAAGTAACCCATATGGTGGCTTAAATAGAGTGGAAACATTCAATGATACTCAAAGTACAAGATATGCTGCCTCTACATTGAATAATCAAAAGGCATGTGTTCAAGAATTTGTTGACTCTCCAAATGATGTTGCAGTCAATAATGATGTTGATTTAAATGAAACTTTACAAGAGTATAATGTTGATGATGATGGTGATGATTTAAATGCGGATCTAGGTGAAAGATTACAACATGAACAATTTGCCCCACAACAACAGCAATTACAACAAGAAGCTTATGACCCAGCATTAGAGTCTTCACAACAGGATCAATATGGTGGTTACTATGAATCTCCAAGGTTAGAGAGTAAAGGTTTTAAAACATTTGATGAAGTTCAACGTGAAGAAGAAGAAAGACAGCAACAAGAGGAAGATGAAGCTGTTGATGAATTGAAACAAGAAATTCGATTTACGAAACAAAGTTCCGTTGCGTCAACAAGAAATACATTGAAGATGGCCCAAGAAGCAGAAATGGCTGGTATGAATACATTAGGTATGCTTGGTCATCAAAGTGAAAAATTAAATAATGTTGAAAGAAATCTTGATTTAATTAAAATTCAAAATTCTGTAGCAGATGATAAAGTTACTGAATTAAAGAAATTAAACCGTAACATCTTAGCAGTTCATGTTACAAACCCATTTAATTCCAAGAGAAGACAACGTGACAGAGAAGAAAAATTAAAGAATAAAAAGATTGAAGAGAAGATGATGATGGAATATACAAATAAAGATATTGAACAATCAACAAGACGTATTGAAAGTGCAATGAATACAAATATTCATAGTGATAGCGGTGTTCGTGAAAAATATCAAAGACAAAAAGTTTTAGATGGCGCTAAGAAATATCAATTTGAAAATGATGAAGAAGATGATGAAATGGAAGTTGAAATTGATAGAAATTTGAGCCAAATTCAACAAGTTAGTGGTAGATTAAAAAAATTAGCCATTTCTGCTGGTGAAGAAATTGATGCCCAACAACAACGTCTTGATAGAGTTGAAAATAACACAGACGATTTGGATATTAAGATTAATATGAATACCACTAAATTATCATACATCAAGTAGATACACATGTATTATTGATAAATTAGTTTAATGAAATTGTAATAGTTTTTCTTGAAAATATCATCCAGTATTAAGTCAAAAAGAATAAAAAAAGTTATTTTTTAATGGTTTTATATATAATTTTATATGAAATTTTATATAGAGGGAGAAATTGTATTTTTTTTAAAAGGTTTAAATGCTAAGGATGTTGTTTGTTAGGAATTGGTAAGGATTTTTTTTTGTAGTTTATAAATGCATATTTGAATAAAGATCAGTTGTGTTTTTTGTTGTTGTTTTTTGCTAGTTTGAATTTTAAATAGAATGTAGGTAATAAATTTGGTTCTGAAAAAATAATAACTGTAGTTTACATGTTATTCAACCATATTTTATAGTTATTTTCAGCCATGTGGTCGTTAAAATTGGGTATCATTAAATCGTTAAAGAATATATTATTAGTTTTAATTAAATGTGGCTCATCATTTTGAGAGTTCACATTATCATGTTGTGTTTTGTTTCCATCATCTTGTAAAATTGGAATTAATAAAGGAGATGTAATTATAGAATCATTGACAGTTGCGTTGCTGTTGTTGTTACTTGATAAGGATAAATGAGTCTTATGATTTTTAATATTATTGGTTAAGATAGATTTATCCATACATTGACATGATTCTGAACAATATAATTTATTGAACTTATAATTTGGAATTGGCACAATTAACTTGTCACAAACGATACAGTAATTATTGAAAGGGGCCATTATTCTGTGTATTTCATATATAGATTTGTGAGTAGTATTAATTGAGTTGTGGGCAATGAAATTATTTTGTTGGTTTTATTGGATGGGAATTAAACAAGTTCAAGAGCATCCAATTACCATCTTTATATATAGTTCATGCCGGATCAAATTGGCTACAATACCCCCGTACCCTACTTCTATATTTGTCACTACGTAGTTTCTATAATTACCTAAGGCCAAATATGGTTGAATTTGAAAAATTTTCTATTCTTTTAGGTTCCAAATCTTGATCTGACGGATCTATTGTCGTTGCCCTAGCAACACGTCTGGTGGCAGCATAACCTAAACGATTCCTGACGGTTGTTATGGGCCCTAGCCGTCTGAATGGGGGAATTCCTCTACAAGAACACCCCACTGCCAAAGGTTAGTTTCTACGAAAGAACCAACAAGAACTCTCGAGAACGACAGAGAACAACCCGAATTAAAGAGAAAGAGCGAAAAAGAAAAGTGGGCTCAAATTTAACCGGTGATTGCCAGAATAAGAAGAGAGTTCGAGTCCTGGCCAGCCTGAAAACACTGAATTCGAGTATTCAGGTACGCATGATTCGTCACAATAATTTTTTATTGTTGGGGTTCTTGGTTGAATGTTTCAAGTTCTTGGAAAGTGGCTTGACGGGTCTTCAATGGATCCCGCGGGGTTAGGACTCGAAATAAGATCGATTTCTTACGTTTTGTCATGTGTCATTAAGATAATTACCTCTTGTGGTAACGAATCAATGTAACAGTCTATTATAATATGGTATTGATTGATGTGGTGGGTATGAAAAATAGTCTATAGAATATATATATTTTTTATCTTATTTAGTTTACTTTGGTTACAAACAGCGCACATTCTCAAAAATGCAAAAGAGAGGTATCATTCTCTATCTAATCAGTTGGAAATTGTAATTGTAAACTTCTAATAGGTGGTAATTCATTTTGTGTACGTTGTGGTTGTGGCTGTGGTAATTGACTTTGAATTTGTTGCGATTGTACACCTTGTAATTTATTATTTAATTCTTCAGAAAAGATTTGTGATGATGATGTGGCCAAAACGGATAAATTATACAAATTTGTACCACTTGTTGATCTACTTAAACTTGGTGTAGATGGTCTAGACTTCTTACGTGATAATTCTTGTAAATAATCATTTTCTTCTCTTAACTCAGTTTCAGGTTCAGAATCAGAATTATTACCGTATGTGGTACTACTATTTCTAGTACCATCATCATTTGATGATATTAAATCTTTTAAACTTAAGACTGAATTTGGTCTTTTCAAATTATCCACTGCATTATTAACCATTGCTACATTAGTCATACTACTACTATGATTATTATTAGTATTAATGTTAGCAGCCGCAGAAAATGAAGGTGGATGACTATTTGTTGGCGTCATTGCACCACCATATTTTCTAACATCAGTTAATGATTTTGGTCTTACTATCATAGCAGGTTGTGGATATCCATATTGTGCTTGAGGTTGTTGTAATTGAGAAGATTGTTGTGGTACATCCATAAACATTGGCCTTAACATAGTAGAAGATCTACTTGTATTTATCACATTATTATTACTACTATTACTGCCACTATCATTAGTCTTTGATAATGGAGTCATCATTTGTAATGAAGATAATGCATTCAACCTTATTCTACTACTATTTCTTGATAAAATTGGTTGTGGTTGGGGCATATTTATAGGTTGTTGAGGTGGTAATGGTTGAACAGGACTAGACATTAATCCTTGAGATGGTGATAATAAATTATTTGGTAAACCTGGTGGTGGAGTTTCACGCTTTGGTGATTCCTCATCACCAATTTGGAATGTTGGTTCATTGTTGGTAGTATTAGCATTAGTATTAGCATTATTATTTAATTCACTCTTCTTCTTTCTACCTCTTTTCCTTCTTGGAGTTGGATTTGTATGAATTCTTCTATGTCTTGTTAATTCATCAGATCTACTAAATCTTTTTGCACAACCTGGGAAATCACAAACATGTGGTTTTTCACCTGTATGTGTTCTCATATGTCTTGTTTGATGTTCTAATCTATGAAATGCTCTACCACATATTGGACAAACATGTGGTCTTGGTGCTTCTGACCCAGCTTTTTTCTTTCTTGGACCTCCTTTAGTCTTTTCACCATTTGGTCCATCTATAATAGTTTGTTCAGCTTCAACATGATCATTTATCGAGGGACTCGATAATTCAGTTGGTGTTGCAGAAGTCATAATAAACAATAATTAATCCGAGAACGTTGTGCTTAGATAATCCAGATAATATCAAAAAATATAAAGAACAAATTTGCAATAACTTTCAAATATATATCAATATCTCCCCAATTTAAATCCTATTACAGGGTTGATGGTCTGTTTATCACTCTTTAAATGTGTCTTGGCAACAATACTATCTTTCTGTCACTTTCCACTCTTTATATTGCTGTTATTAAATAATTTTCCACTGCAGGAAAATTTGCGGAGGGTCACGTGAGGATGTGGAGTTTAAAAAGTGGGGGGAGGGCTCTGCAGAGAAACGTGGGGTGGGGATTGCATGAGTATTTAGGGACGTTATGGGTGTCAAACGGTAGCTAATACCAATTATTAATGGGATGGGAGTGTTTGGTTCTCTTTCCCCTGGTTTAACTGAGGTTGTTTTCGATGTTTGAGGGAACTCCGGAACAACTTGCTCCGCTGACGTCACTTGTGATAAATAATAATATGTATGGGCTGCTTATAAAAATAATCTTAGATAATTATTTAATATCTTCCTTGACTGAACTACATATATGACCCTGTGTTCAGTTTTAGTTTGTTTTGTATTAAAGCTTACTCCAGAACACGAAAGTGGTTTCTTTTAATTTAAAATTAAATTAAATAAAATAATTGGAAATAGCCGCCACTTTCAAGATCTTTACCAAGTTACAGTACTGATTTTATATAGAAAATATAGCTCAGTATATAGTATAGAGACTAAGTTAGTGTATATAATTAACGACAAAGAATGGTAGGGAATAAAGAAGTAACCACTCCACAACAAGATGAAGATACAGTGGAGAAATATTTGATTTCACAAAACAAACCGTTCTCGATTAATGATTTAGTGTTGAATTTAAATAATAAATTCAAGAAAGCACCCTTATTGAAAATTTTGGATGAGTTAGCTAAACAAGATAAAATTGTCGTGGCGACATTTGGTAAGACATCAATTTATTCTGCAAAGGATGTCTTAAAACCTTCAATAAACATTGAGAATGAAAACAAAGAAAATATGGAACAACCAAATGAAAACCCATTAATGTTGGCGGAACAAATTCTTCAGTTGAGGGAAGAGCAAACAGAAATTAATAATTCTTTAAAACAATTAAATGGGTTCATTTCAAATGAACAAAGAAATCCATCAAATAAAGAACTGCCTATTGTCATTCAAGAGTTAGAAACAAAACTGTTTGAACTTAAACAATCTTTGGAAGAGTTGAAAAATGGGGATGGAGGTGTCATAATTAATAAAGATATGATAGTAAGTATAGAACGAAGTGAAAAGATATTATTAAAGGATATGAAAAATAGAATAAGAATTACAAAAGATATATTGGGTGTTCTTTCTCAAAACAATAATCCAAATGATTTAAAGGAATTATTAGACACAATAGGGTTTGAAGAAGTTCATTAACTACTACTACTACTATTTTTATTAGATAGGGAATTCGCTGATGAAATAATTTCAAAACCGTTAAAGTGCAATTGCTATAGAAATTTTTACATGCTTGGGAGAATATTATATTGCTTTCACATAAACATGTTCAGCATACCAATTAAATGTGTCTTACAGATTCTTTTGGCTAAATTTATTTACTAAGGAATAATTACAGAAAACACTATTGTTTTCCAAATTTCAATAGTACAAAAAGAAAAAAAAAACATAGTCCATTTCACTAACTAGAGATCGATGATTAAAACATGGCAAAACAAAGCTACAGTGTCCACTACATTAACTCATAATTGTCTTAATAACCCATTTACCAAATTTTAAATGACAGCACTTTCAGTAATGGAAAGAAGAAAACAAAAGTTTTCTCAAGATTCAATTAATAAGATCAAAGGAAATTATTTGTTAGATGCAACTTTATTGAGTAGATCTCAAGGGGATTCGAGTTTAAATACGTTATCAACGGATCAGTCAGAAAGGGAAAAATTCTTATCTCAAATTAAAGAAACTGACTCTTCAAATTTGAAAGAGCATGGTCTAAGGAAATTACGTGAAATTATTGTAAGTATATTTGAATCACAAAGAAATGATCCCAGATTTATTCAATTATTAAAAGAATGTTATCAATTGACATATGATTTTTTCTTGGAACAAAAGAAATTTAATCAGATTGGTGGTATCGTCTTCCCATTCTTAGTTGAGAATATTCCAGAATTAGCCAAAGAAATGGGGTTCCTACAATTATACATCCTTTACCTTTCACATTGGGAAAAAGATATTTTAAAGACAGTTTACACTCTTCAAAAGTATAGAAAGCTAATAGATGCGGAAGAATATCAACATATGATGAAATTGAGTCTTATTTTCTGTGAGGGAAATAACCCTCCTAATGAATGGTTTAAACTATTACAATTTTACAAGGATAAAGAATTATTTCTCCAATTCTTTAACAAGACAGGTATTCTACTTCAAGTACAAAAGAAATGTTTAACCATGTGTCAAATCTCATACAATCAATTGTCGTTGATAGTGTTTAAAGAGTTGTGGCTTCAAAATATTCCATTAGAATCTGAAGTGGAGCAAATAGCTAGGAAATCATTTCTTTTTGAAACTTTATCCAATGGATCTGAGATGATCTATTTTAAGAAAAAACCAATAGCATAGTTTATTAAATTCATTCATCCTTTGACACTATTACATTACTCAACCGACATTCATCTCTTCTTACAAATCAAATTTTTTAAGGCAATAATATTGATTGAAATTTTGAAATTTTAAACATTAAATATCTAATTCTTCGAAGAAAATACTACTCAATTCAGATCACCAAAGAACATCATGTTCAACATTCTACCATATATATTAGGTTTGTTCTGCCTGACACTACATGTGGTAAGATCCAGTGATATTGACGATTATAAAAATTATACTAGTCAATCGTTATTATGGGCTCCATACCGTTCACAATGTTATTTTGGTATTAGACCAAGATATGTTAACGATGCTCCATTTATCATGGGTATTATGTGGTTTGACACTAATAGAATGGATGCAATGCCAAATTTAAGACATCAAGTCGATATGAATGATAAATTAGAGAAATTTAGTTGGGTGACTTATGATCCAAGAATTGGTGGTAAAGAATCCATTATTGATCATGAAAATAACATTAATTTAACTATTTCTTTCGTGAAGAGTCATGATGGGAAGAATTGGGCAACTAGAATTGATGGGAAACCAATTGACCCTGATAAGGAGACTGCAATTTCAATTATTACGTATATGAACCAAAATGTTGGTCCCACAAATTCAAAATCTACAAAACCATTCTTAAGACTAAACCAAGCTATTTTAGATAACACTTTGGAATTTACTGGTTATTCACCTGAATTAAACAAATACTCTATAATATTCAAGGATAATTTTGGTACTTATTTCCAAAATGATACACTTCCAAGCATGGAAATTGCTCCTGGCTCTGATTGTTCCAAAACAAGCCATATGTCATTAACTATTCCTGATGAAGAAGTTTGGAAAGCTAGAGATGTGTTCCAAACTCTGCTATCTGATTCAATTACAAAGATCATTGAAGAAAAAGGGGAAGATATTGATGCTGCTTATACTCCAAGTATTTTAACTTTAAGAAATCTTCATGATTTCCCAGCTGGTAATTTCCATTTTATTCAAAAGACATTTGATAATAGTAAGACAAATGGTTTCCAATTTGATATTATTTATAACAATAACGTCGATAGAAAAGAAGAAATTTCAACCAGAAAGGACGTGACCAGGTTAATTAATAATGCTATTAGTGAAATTAATAGTAGATTTGATAAACATTTTGAAATTAATGAAACTGATAAAGAAGAAAAACGTTCATTCGCTTTAGAGATATTATCTAATTTGTTAGGTGGTATTGGATATTTCCATGGTAATCAACTTATTGATAGAACCACAGAATTTGATGAAGATCAATTTAATGAGATTAAATTAATTCATGGTAAAGAAGAAGGTCCGTTTGATCTTTTCACTAGTGTTCCAAGTCGTGCATTTTTTCCTCGTGGGTTTTATTGGGATGAAGGTTTCCATTTATTACAAATTATGGAATATGATTTTGATTTAGCTTTTGAAATTATGGATAGTTGGATTAATTTAATTGATAAAGATGGTTGGATTGCGAGAGAAGTTATCTTGGGTCCGGAGGCTAGAAGTAGAGTTCCAGAAGAATTTCAAATTCAAAGTCCAAACATCGCTAATCCACCAACATTATTATTAACTTTAAGTGAAATGTTGGCTAAAGTTCTTAGTCATGAAGCTGAGGCTAAGTTAGACAATGGGAAAGAACTAGCCATCAAAGCTGATACAGAACAATTAAAATACTCATCAGACTTAATTATTAATTATGTGTCTGATATTTATCCAAAATTATTAAAACATTTTGAATGGTTTACAAGAACACAAAAGGGGTTAATTGAAGAATATAGTGAAATCTTAGAGGATGATCCATTATGGGGTAAATTGCATAAGGATAATGTCTATAAATGGGTTGGTCGTACTGTGAGACATTGCTTACCAAGTGGGTTAGATGATTATCCAAGAGCACAACCGCCTGATATTGCCGAATTAAATGTTGATACACTTTCTTGGGTTGGTGTCATGGCTAGATCTATGAAACAAATTGCGGAAGTATTAAATAGAGATAAGGATGAAATTAAGTTTGCCAAGATTGAACAAAATATAATGGAAAATTTAGAAACTTTACATTGGAGTGACAAAGACAATTGCTATTGTGATATTTCTATTCAAGAAAATGAAGATACAGATGAAGAAGAATTGGTTCATGTATGTCACGAAGGTTATGTGTCATTATTACCATTTGGACTTAAAATGATCCCACCAGGTTCGCCTCATTTAGAAAAAGTGATTTCTGCAATGTCAAACAAAGATACATTGTTTTCGCCATATGGGTTATTATCCTTATCACAAAAGGATGACTATTTTGGTCAAGATGAAAATTATTGGCGTGGTAAAATCTGGTTAAACATTAATTACTTGTGTTTAGATGCTATTAAACATTATTATCCTCAAATTGGTGATATTAAGAAGTCAAGCGGAAGTAATAGCTTCTCTGCTACAAGTCAAGCAGCTGAACAGTTATACACCAATTTAAGACGTAACCTTATCGACAACGTCTACCAAGTGTGGAAACATACTGGGTTTGTCTTTGAAAACTATAATCCACAAGATGGTACTGGTGCTGGTGCCAAACAATTCACTGGTTGGACCAGTTTGATAGTCAACATCATGGGGTTCTTGTAGAAACCCCCTCTTAGCTATACACAATAACACAATACATACACTATACAATGTAATTTACAATGCAATTTACATATAAGTTCTAAGCAAACAAACAAACAAACAAACAAACAACTTTGTATATATTCTTGCTCTTAATCTGTTCTTACCGCGTAAAAGCTGGATTGTGTCAATATTTTTTATTTACATTAAGTTTTCGCGCTTTGTGTGAATAACCGCCCAAATTGGTTAAAAAGACCAGCAAAACACCAGCGCTAAGAGATTTTTTCAAGATTTGAAATTTGAAATGTTACACAAAGAAACGTTTTGTTTACATTAGCGATGAGAGTGAGAGGTTAGCAAGGGTCTCTTGCTAGTAGGAGTTTGTTTACAAGCTAGACGAAAGTTTGTTTTCACTCGGCAATTGTGTGTGGATGTCGACACTTTGTTTGCCTCCCCGGGTTTTGTGTGGTTAAGGTTATTGACTTTGAAAGAGTTTGGGGTAAAATGGGAAGAACAATAAGTCTGTTGTTATTTTGGACAAACAAAGTAGAACAATTCGACTAATGATTATTAAGTAGTTTATCATGACCAGCAGTGGTTAGATGGATTGGAGGACAGGGTTGATTTGAATTTGTATAAAAGCATGGATGTTTCAATTCAGTTTTAACTTTAGTCATCTATCTTAATTTATCCTTTCAAGGTTTATACTAACAATATCAATAAACCAAATACATTCTTTAAGTTTCTATTACTAAGTATTTTCTTCAATATAACAACCAACTTTTTTTCGCTATTCATTCTCTCATTTAAGAAAACTTTACTCTTTTGTTCGTTCTTTCATTCCTTATAACAACATATTACAATGCTATCATTAAACAAAATACTATTTACAGTGTTTCTATTTACAGCATTTGCTAACGCTTTCCCACTTTTCAATAAAAGACAAATTGTCACTAGAGTACATACCGCCAGTACTACAAATACAGTCACTGATGTTTATTCTACAACTACCAAAATAATAATTGCTCCAACTGTCTATTATATTGTTGATGGTGATTACACATCAACAAGTACTGCTGTCCCAACTAATGTTGATCCAACTGCTCTTCCTACTACTACTATTGTGTTAAATCGTAAAGATTTAGCTAATATCCCAAATATTGATATTACTTCTACTTTAAGTCCTGTTACTGCTCCATCTACCACTTCTACAACTACTTCAGCAACTCCTGTTGCTGCTGCTACTTTTGTTTCTACAATTGCTCCAACTACTAGATCTACAAGCACATTAACACCAACTTCTAAGGCTGATAAAGAAGTGTTAACTGCTTTAGATTCTAATATGTTTGAACCATCTGAAGCTAATGCTCATAATCATGAAAATGCTGATAATAATGATGTTCAAATTCTTGTTTCAACCACCACTAAACAACCAACTACTACCTCTACTACTCAAGCTGCTGATGCCTCCCCTGCTCAACAAACTGCTCAACAAACTACTCAAGCCGCTACTCGACAAACTACTCAAGCTGTTGCTCAACAAACCACTCAAGCTGCTGCTGACAATGATCACAACAACAACAAATCTGGATCTTCCTCTTCTTCTTCATCCATGTTATCATCTGTTCCATATGCATTAGCTTACTCTCCATATAATGGTGATGGTTCATGCAAAGATAGTGGTGATGTTTTCAATGATTTACAAAATATTAAGAATAAAGGTATTTCTAATATTCGTGTTTATGGTACTGATTGTAATTCATTCCAAACCATTCAACCTGCTTGTCAACAATTAGGCATTAAAATTAATCAAGGTCTTTGGATTAGTGATGCTGGTGTTGATTCATTAGATGATTCATTACAATTATTAATTGAATATGGTCAATCAAATGGTTGGGATGTTTTTGAATATATTACTGTTGGTAATGAGGCAATTAATTCAGGTTATTGTTCTGTTGAAGATTTAATTAATAAGATTAATAATGTGAAGAGTCAATTACAAACTGCTGGTTATTCAGGTCAAATTACTACAAGTGAGCCACCTGTTACATTTGAAAAACATCCTGAATTATGTCAACAAGCACAAATTGATTTCGTTGGTATTAATCCACATTCATATTTTGACGCAAATTGTGATGCAGCTGGTTCTGGTGAATTTGTTAAAGGTCAATTACAATTAGTCCAACAATCATGTGGTACTTCGAATGTTATTATTACTGAAACTGGTTATCCATCTCAAGGTTCTACAAATGGTGGTAATGTACCAAGTAAAGAAAATCAATTACTTGCTGTTCAAGGTATCTTAGATAATAATAATCAAGTTACAATTTTAACTTGGACAGATGATTTTTGGAAAAATCCAGGTCCATATGGTATTGAACAATATTTTGGTATTGGTGATCTTTTACCATAGACTTACTTATAGATAATCACACACACACATATATATATATATATAATTTTATTTACATATTTCAAATATTCATTCTGTAACATATAACAAACTTATAAGATAAAGTATAATTAACTAACTGTTCGTATAAAATAAAACCAAGTGAAAATAGACAAAATATATTATTGATAATTAAAAGAAGATATAGTATATATATATAAAATATTTATTTATCAATTAAAATTAAGCTAAAGTGGTTAAGATATCAGAATCACCAGCATCTAAGATAGTGACAACACCGACTCTGAATAATTTACCGACAGCGGTACCTAATTCATTGTTACCACCTTGGAAGTAGTAAACCTTAGTCTTAGATAACATAGCGTAATATTCTAATTCAGACTTTCTTAAGACTGGGGTGTTAGCAGCAATGATAACTAACTTAGACTTACCTTGTCTTAAAGACTTGATGGTAGATTTGTAACCTAAGGTGTACTTACCAGACTTAATAACTAAGGCTAATTTTTGGTTAATGTTTTCTTGGTTCTTAACTGGGGCCTGTATAAAAAGTTATATGTTTAAAAAAAACATAAAATTGATTGTTAGTAAAAAAAACAGTTCTTTATGAAGACTAAAAATTGTAATTAATCATAATGTGTGTATGCATACATGATAAATTATCTAATGAACAAAATTATACTGACCATCTCTGTGATTGATTGATATTTGTATATAACACTCCGGTCTATATTGGTGATTTAAAACTAAGATATATAACCAGAATGAAATACTATTTGTAGTTAAAATTGTTGAACACAACTTTCCAATGCTTTTAAATAAATTTTTCAGTTTGGAAAGAAATTTGAAAAAAAAAATATAAAAAAGCTGTGCGTGGGACTGTTAAGTTGTCCAAGACAGCAGTACATTGCGAGTGGACGCAGAAATTACCGCAACGGGGAAGCGCGCACTCTGAATTTTCAGTGGAAAAACTGCGACCGACGCAAAAAGCTGCTGTGAAATTGTTGAATTTGTACTGGTCTCGGGGGTGGGCAGAAAGAGAGAATTCTGCCTAGACGCAGGCTCGTGTCTAGCAAACTGCTTCCTTTCTCTGCCCACACTCCTCCTGTCTACTGTCTCTGTTTCTCTTGCTCTGGCCAGCTCCCCAGTTGCTCGGCCCAACTCCACTCTCACTCCCCCCTCCACCCACTAGGACCCTTCCTGTCCAGTCCAGCCTGGAATCCTTCAACCGCAGACAGGGCAGTGTAATTCCACAAACAGCAATTACCTTCATTGTCCAAGCTATGCCATCACAATCCAGTATTAGCAAGAAGATATATTCTAACTTCTTAATTATATTTACATATATGTGTTTACTATATATAAACTTAATATACATTTTTATTTAAATAATCAACAAGAAGAAAACCAACTTGATAGGTATGTGTCCATATGAGTTATTGAAATTACAGTATAATTAATTGAGACGTTCAAAGTGTTATATTATCCATTCCATTCCATTGCAAAAAAATAAAAATAATTAAATTGATTGAATATATTCATACATTAATTATAATACCCTTCCCAATATATTATACTACTTTTTCAAATGTTTAAGAACAATTTTACTAACAAATTTTATAATATATTGAATAATATCAATAAAAAAAAATATTTTAAATAGTTAAGACATTATGAAGGTTGAAATCGATTCCTTTTCAGGTAACAAAATCTACCCAGGTAGAGGTACTTTATTCGTCCGTGGTGACTCCAAGATTTTCAGATTCCAAAGTTCTAAGTCTGCTTCTTTGTTCCATCAAAGAAAGAATCCAAGAAGAATTCACTGGACTGTCTTATACAGAAGACATCACAAGAAAGGTATTACTGAAGAAGTTGCCAAGAAGAGATCTAGAAAGACTGTTAAGGCTCAAAGACCAATTGTCGGTGCTTCTTTAGATATTATCAAGCAAAGAAGAACTATTAAGCCAGAAGTTAGAAAGGCTCAAAGAGATGAAAAGAAGAAAGCTGATAAGGAAAAGAAGAAAGCTGATAAAGCCGCTAGAAAGGCTTTAGCTGCTACTCAAGGTGGTAAGATCTCTAAGCAACAAGCTAAGGGTGCTTTCCAAAAGGTCGCTGCTACTTCTCGTTAAATTTTAGATATTTTTTGAATTCTTTATTAATATTATATTATATTATAATTATTCTATAATATATAACCTTTTTATTTAAATCTCTATCTATCTTTTTAAAAATATATGTCAATCATTATAACATTTCACAACTACTAGAATTTTTATTTCTAATTAGCACCACCCCAATATGAGGTTCATACAATTTTGTATTCATTACCGCATAAATTTTTGAAACCTTGTAAATTTCCTAATTAGGTATTTTACATGGTTCTCAACAATATAATTTTTTTTTAGATTTAATACATTTGAACAATACAATACTGTAAGATCTTTATTTGTTCTTCGATTCCCTCCTCTGAGTAATGATGAAACGTTACTTTGAGGTAAGTTTATAAACTTGTATATATAAATATTAATAACATTTCATTAAAAATATATATATATATATGTATATCTTACCGTAACAACTCTTATCACACACACACAAACCAACCAACCAACCCAAACCAAACCAAACCAAACGACATCACAACAATATGCAATTCTTATCAATTTTATCATTATCTTTAATAACATTTTTCTGCGCCGCCGACACTACTTTTACTAAGTGTGATCCAATTCCAACAAATACTATAGAATCTACACCATACACTACAAAGACACAAACAATGATAGCGAATGGGAAATCAATTGTTGGTGTTATTGAACATTATCAAGCTGTAGAATATACTTCTGATTGTCAAACCGGACCAACTCCATCTTCTATCCCACATAATACATTTACATACTTTTAAAAATATTTAAATATAATGCAATCATTTAATTATATACCTTAAGTATAGCATACTTTTATTTATATTTTATACATTTTAATAAATTATATTATTCACTCTTCTATTTATTTGTCACTGGGCTTGTTAAATAATCCAATCACTGAATGAGATACAGTGCCAAATTTTGATCTTCTTGTACTTGAATTATTATCACTTTCATCTTTCACTTTATTTGAATAAGAAGGTTTGTTCATTAATTTAAATGAACTGAATATCCTTCTAATACCAGCCTTCTCCTTTGAACTTATACACTGTTCTTTAGTGTGATTATCATTTTTATCATTTTTAATATCATCTGCTTTAAGTAGTGGAATTTGAGTTGAATAACGGTCTTCATTCACCTTTAATAATTTTTGATTCTGTTCATATTCTATCATTATTGATTTGACAAAATTGATTTTAATATTTTGAATTAATAAAGCGAAGTTAATATCATCCTCGTTTAGATCTTCTTCCAACGATATAGAACTATCATCATCAATGTCATACTCATGTGAATATAAACTTCTACCCATTTGATTCAAAGAGAACTCAGTCTTGTCAAAATAATTTTCCAATCTTTTTTGTTGGTTAATGGCAATCATTTTATAAATTTATTGTTATTATATTGTTGTTGTGTGATGATTTTGACTGCTACTATTAACACTGTTTGGAAAGATCTAGTTTTGTGACACTTTCAGTTTTTTATTTAAAGATTTATTTTCTTGAAATTTCTAAAACAAACTGATAAAAAGGCAGAAAAAAATAATTGATAGTCAACTATAAGTTAAAGGAAGACGACTGGCAATGTAAGACATAGGTTATTTTAACAATTTAATGATACCCAATTTTAACGACCACATGGCTGAAAATAACTATAAAATATGGTTGAATAACATGTAAACTACAGTTATTATTTTTTCAGAACCAAATTTATTACCTACATTCTATTTAAAATTCAAACTAGCAAAAAACAACAACAAAAAACACAACTGATCTTTATTCAAATATGCATTTATAAACTAAAAAAAAAATTCTTACCAATTCCAAACAAGCGACATCCTTTGCATTTAAACCTTTTAAAAAAAATACAATCTCTACCTCTATATAAAATTTCATATAAAATTATATATAAAATCATTAAAAAATAACTTTTTTTATTGGAATCTTTTACTCTATGGCAATACATTATGGTAATTCAACATACAATCATTTGAGTTACGAGAGAATATTGTAAATCTCACAATATTAACCAACTATCAAAGAAAGGCGGCTTGAATTGTGAATCGTTATTCCATCAAATTAAAAATTGTAAGATGAACAATATCAATTAAAATAACAAGAGTAAATATAATAATAATGGAATCAACAAAAATGAAAATCTTAGGCTTGAGCCAGAGAAATAAAATGGAAACTACTTCAAATATGTACAATAAGATTAACATCGATACAAATCTAAAAACACTAACAAGCCAAGATGAAAATCCATTATTGATTCTAGGGAAATGTATCCTTCTACTTAAGATTAGTCAAACTGAAGCCCGGAACATACTTTTATGAACTCCTACATACCTTTTTACAATAAAACTGCTATTACATTAAATAGAGGTTACAAATCATTAGTAGGAAAAGAAACAGATTTCGATACTGATACTTTTAAAATAGGTTATGCAGTATGGGTTAATGCTAACAAAATTATAAGTCTTGAACCCATAAATCATAACATCAGCCATAATGTTAGTGATTACATTATTAGACTCATATCTCCACCAAATGCATTGAACATAAAACATAATATTAGTCTTATTGAAGCTCACCTTAGATTAACATCATATTCAGATGTAACTTATGTCGAGTCTGTATATAAACAAGGTTTCCCAAAAAAGGTTTGTAGAAACGACTCAGCTAAAGATTACCTATTCCGTGAAAAGCATATTAAGAAAGCTTTCAAAAATGCTTTTTCGGTAAATGATAGACTTTGGTTCTGTTTTAAATTTTTTTTTTTTTCATAATGATGATTTCATAATTTATTCTATGAAACATTCCCAATGGTTTGTAGATTCAAATTCTTTTACCAATAGCTTTATTTTCAAAAATGGATGGTATGGGCTGATAAAACTAAGAGATATAATATTTTTTTTGGTATTATTCTGCTTTGCTAAAGAAACTTTTACCGGAAAAAAGACAAAGAAATAGATTATTTTTGTTTTATACTTTTTTTATTTTACATCTATTTATTTGAAAACAGATTTGTTAAACCAAAAGAAAAGTGATAGCGAAGCTTTTATTATATATTTTTCCTGGGAACTGTCATTTGTATAACTGTTCTTCTCTATAGCTGACATTTTGTTGTAAAGAGAATGTTTAGATAAAAATAAAATATATTAAATACTAAAGATTCAAAGAACCTCGTTCGATGATTCTTTATTCTTGTATATAAAATATAAAAGATATAGAAAATAGAAAATGGAAAGTACAGATTCACAGAATTGTACTCTTCTTATATATGAAATATCACAGTCGCAACACCCTTCAGTGTCTATGAAGAAAAAATATCTGGGGGTTAACCAGGTGACACTAGGGGTGACTGAAAATAATATAATAGAAAAATTACTAGATTAAGACAAAAACATACGGCATAATTATGGTGCATGGACTTTCATAGAGATACAGTGGATATTACCACAAATGGGTCTATCCCTGTCCATATTCCATATTCCAGCAATACACATTAGATACATGTTTGTTTGTTTTTGTGATGGTAGAGAAATTTTAACCGATATATGCAGTGCTACCTAGGTAACATTTTACCATTAGAGGAGGCCTTTCCTTAAATATTCTTATTAAATATTTGTTTCTTATCCCCACCTGGGTAAAATCAAGAGCGACCCAGCATGTATAAATTAGATTATTTTAGGCTTTAGAAAAATATTAAGAGCCAAAAATGGCTTTTAACCTTCTTTAAGTCTGTAATAAGTTATAGTGACAAATGTCTTTTTTGGGAAAATATTAATAACAAATATATAGAGTGATTTCAAAATATAAATTTACAATATGTTGAAGTTTGGAGTGTATTAAACAAAAAAAAAAAAAAACATTTCACTTCATTTAGGATAAACCACAGAATTTTCAAATTTTGAAAATTGGTTGTTTGGCCGAGCGGTCTAAGGCGCCTGATTCAAGAATTTCAAATTCTTAACTATTGAAAAATGGGAACACTCAGGTATCGCAAGATGCAAGAGTTCGAATCTCTTAGCAACCATTATTTTTTTTCCTACACTTTTCAATGAATTAGGTTCCAAATCCTCTATCGACTCTATTTGTAATGACAATTATTATGGGTGGGAGATCTTAGTTTATAACAGACTTGGTTTCTTATATCCTCTACTATATAAAGTACATAAGAATACATAAAGATACATGTTTTTCATACTTAAGATAAATATATAAAAACATATTTTGCGTCATTGACGAGTTCGTCAATGACGACCAAGACACTTTCAACTTACCTCAAGTAATGGGACATTACACTATTACACAAGCAATAAATTAATCATCTAATGCAAATAATTAATATGGATACTTAGGACCGTTATTTGAGGATTATATGAATATAAAATGTAATATGATGCCAATTGTCATGTTCATCATTAGGTTGGATAATAAAAAGAGACAATGGCATCTGGTGTTAATGTGAATGCCTATAGTCATTAAAGGCATATAAGTAATGGCATATTTTCAAGCATTCTTATATTTGTATTTTAAATATCGTAATTCTGACAATTCCTTTTCCATCTCACCATTCCATTTTCTAATAAATAATGTAATGATGAACAACACTAACGGAATTTGCAAAAAGACTTGCCACTTGAATTGATCCTCTAGATGATTTATTATTACCCATTCAAACAACACTAACAAAACACAGTTGATTGAATTTATTGTAGAATTGTTTACCCTTAATTTAAACTCTCTTGTAATAATGAAATCATTCGTTAAATTATAACGTAACGTTATACATGAACATATCATTGATTGAATATCACCTAACAGTATACAACTTATTGATCTATCAGTCTTTGTCGCTAGCATCAAAAATAAACCTGCAAGAACCAAATAAACCACGGTCATGACATTGACAATTGATTTATTGATTAAATAATTATTCTGTTCAAATTTTTGTATCAATTCTTCTTGTTCTTGGGAATCCAATGGAGCTAGATCCCAATCATTGACTTCTTCCTCTGACCACTCGCCATCTTTCGTAGGTCTGTTAGTTAGCTTTCCAAACGTGCTTTCTGGTATGGAAAATCCTAAGACTTTCGAATTAAACCTCCTTACTCTTGACATTGTTGCCGTCAATCACTTTTGAATACTTGGTTAGAACCTTTCGAAGCTCACCTGATGTGTCTTAATAGTGGCTTGTTAGTGATTATCTTGTTTTAAAATGAAAAAAAAAAGAAGACATTACAAAAGAATCAAATATTGAAATTTATTAACCTAACAATTGTTTCAGCTCATCGCAGGAAATAAAACTCAATTGAAAAGATAAATATTGACATTGAAGTATGACTTTACCTTGGAGGCAAGTGGTAGATCTGTCTTACAATTTAATCAAATCAACAAATCCAAATTGTACCAAACCTATTATTATAAACCTACATGGGTTTCTCGGATCTAAAAATACTTTCCATGTCTTAAATAAGGCCATAAAAGAAGAGATTAATACGGATATATATACTTTAGATTTAAGAAATCATGGTAAATCTCCACAAAGTTATCCCATGACATATGAGGTTATGAATAATGATTTGAACCATTTTATTCAAAATGAAATTGACCCTATATTGATCAGAGAAAGAGGTATTAATATTATTGGGTTTTCAATGGGTGCCAAAGTAGGCCTATTAAATACAATTAAGTCATACAGGTCACATAACATTAAGAAATTTGTGTCAATTGATATGCCCCCTTATGTCACGCCATTATTACCAACAGAATTGGCAACAAGCTTGGAATTGATTGATGAAATTGATCAAGGTAAAATTGTTATTAAACCAGGTACAAAAACTTGGAGAGAAGAATGTTTAGGGTTGTTAGGTTGGTATTTCGGTTCCGGGTTTCTAGAATATAAACCAAATCATAAACCAAATAAGACTGGTCATATAAAATATTATCTTCCACTTAGAGAGTTTCCTAGCCTTTTAAATGATTTAAAACAATGGCCCATCGATCTTCCGCCAAGTAAATGTAATGACACAGCAGTCCTATTTTTAAGAGGGTTGAAATCTCCATTATTTAGTGAGGACTACTCTCTATTAGATAAGCATTTCCAAAAAAGAAAAGTGGTTGAATTCTCAACGGGTCACAGTCTTCTTTTTGAACAATTTGATAAAGCCTCCAGAACTATACTAGATTTCTTAGAAGATAAAGAAGCCACCAAAATTTTATAGATACATTGTATACAAAGAAACAAATACAAAATTAATTATTATTATTACAATGTAGTTAGAAATACATTAATTTGTTAATTATACATTTTGAATATTGGTTAAACATTATTATATATTATTATATTTAAAAACCTAAGGAGTTTTCACTAGCAAGAGGTCCAGAAATCTTTAATTTTACACTTTTCCCCTTCTTGGCATTAATACCAACACCTAGTTCCTCACTCATCATAGTATTAGTGTTTGAATTAGTGTTAATGTTACTTGACCAAGATGGTGAATTGTTCATCTTTTCATTGAAAGAGGACTCATTTGAGCTTATACTTGAATTTTCATCCATTGGATAATTGATAACACATTGTTTCTTATATCTGTTAATACCATATCTTAATAAGAACCCCATAATAACGAAGTAAACTATGGCACCGATGACAGAACCAATGACAATACCAGCAACCTTCTTTTTAGATTTAACTGAAGTTGGTTTACCATTTGCATTCTTACCATTAAATTCTGAAAAACCAACATTGGAACCATCCAAAGAACCACTGTCGTTGCTACCTGATGAATTATTTCCATCGTCATTGTTGTTTTGTGATTGGTTTGAATTGTTTCCATTAGCAGAATTACCATTATTATTATTATTGTAGCCATTACCCATGTTAGAATCACCAATTAAGCCAGTGATTGGAATAGAAGGATCAATTAGTTGTGCTAAAGTATCGATAGCATTACTTGAACCCTTCTTAGTGTAAATTTCACTTGATTGATCTTTAATCATTGCAGCTAAATCATCAATTGAACTTTGTGGAAAATAAACTTCAGCAACAGTGACTAAATATGGGATAGAATCATCTTGTAATGGTACTAATCTAATAACAGATGAATTGATGAAAGTATTATTAAATGGTTTACTTAAAACATTTGGTAAGAAAGACATGATTTGAACTGAAGATTGTGGATTTGACACAACAAATTGATAATTCAATGATCTTTTGAAACCAATGGTAATTAATGAATAACCTACTGCAGCTTCTACTTCTCCATCTGGGGACATGATCATTTGTGGGATATTAGCAGTTTCAGAAGAGTTTAAAGTATGTTGTGCAGTGGTGGAAGTATCTGAATCTGTAATAATTTGGGTTGGAATCCACCAATTTGGATCTTGTTTCGATGAAACAGATGATACAATTGGAGATGGAGTAATTGATGAGATTAGAGTGGTAGTTGGACGTGGGGCAGTTTGGTTGGCAGAGATAGGAGATACAACGGGAGCATGAGTAGTTGAAGCAATTAATACAGTGGTAGAAACGTTATCATTAACAGAAATGTGACTTGATACAGACACAATCTTTGTAGTAGTAGGTTGAGGAGCTTGAGATGAAACCGTATCAATTTCGACCACAGAAGATGGAATTTGTTTAATAATAGTAGATTCAGTTGGGAATGGCATACCAGAGTATGAAACAGTAGTTGTGGTGGTAGAAGTGGCAGATGGGTCAAATGAGACAATTATATGGGAAGATGGAGTTTGTTCAATAATAGTAGATTCAGGTGGGAATGACATACCAGAGTATGAAATAGTGGTTATGGTGGTAGAAGTGGCAGATGGGTCAAATGAAACAATTGTATGGGAAGATGGAGTAGAAGTTGAGATTGAAATAAATGTAGTGGGTGGTGGGGTTGATGGAGTAGAAATGATTTGAGCGACAGATGAAATATCAGTTGTAGTTGGTGGAACAATTATTTCTTGAGAAGAAGTTGATTCCACTGGTGGTTTTGATGATGGGATGGAGGCACTAATTGATTCAGGTGTAGAGATCGATGTACTCACTGGTGGAATGTTAACTTCTGGGACGGATGAAAGTGGTACTGGTGTAGCGGAAGTTGGAGTAGATGAAATTATTGAGAAAGGTTGAGTATTAATTCCAGGAGTAGTAGAACTAACTTCAAAGAATGGGTTTGAAATAGCAGAAGCCATTGATGAAGTTGGATGTGAGATTGGAGTTTCAGTAGAACTTATACTAGAAATAGAAGAAGGAGTTTGAGTGGCCATGGGAGTTTGAGTGGTCACAGAACTCTGAGTAGCCACAGGAGCCACTGAGGAAATGGTGGAAGGTGGTAAGATCACTTCTGGAGTGGAGGTAGTGGAGGAAGAAGAAGAAGTAGAAGAAAAAGTAGAAGTAGCAGAAGTGGGTATTATAATTTGTTCAGTGGTAGAAGAGGAAGAGCTAGATGAGAAGCTAAAGGAGGAGGGGCTAGAAGAAGATGAGGAAGATGTAGAGTACCATTCAGAAGTGAAAGTTGGAGTTGAGGTTGGAATGATTGCGCCTGGGGTTTCAATAGTGAAAGTTGAACTACTATATTCTGAAGTTGATGAACCAATCCAAGTAGAATTAATGATTGAATTAGTTGGTTGAACAGTAAAACCTGAGGAGGTAAAATTTTCACTTGAAAATAGGGTAGTTGGGAGTGAGAAAGTGTAATCACCACTACTTGTTGGAATGAATAATAATGGAGTGGTGAAGTTAGCAGAAGATTCTTGAGTGATTGAACTTTGAGAAGTTGGAATAGTGTCAGTGTTAGCAACATCAGAAGTAGAACTAGTAAATTCAATTGGAGTTGTGAAAGTAGAAGTTGGATACACAATTTGGGTATCAGTATTTGTGTTTGTATCCGACTTTCTATAAGTACTTGGATTAACGTAAGTATTAGTATCTGATTTTCTATAAGTACTTGGATTGTTATCATTGGTATTTGAATAAGTACTTGGATTAATATATTGATAATCACTTGGATTAACTGATGGGAATACTCTTTCCGATGTAGTAGTAGTTGGTGGTATTATAAAGTTATCAGAAGTATAGTCATTGGACGTGCCACTGACAATATCAGTTGGTATGTAAGAGACCTCACGAGTTGAAGAATGAGTATGAGCATATGTAGTATAATCATCACCATTATTATCAGTAATAGCATCAGAAGTTGATAAAGTGTTATTTAAATTTCTACCTAGATTAAAAAGGTCTTTCATATTGAAAGCAGCATTAACCGATTGTGCCAATAGAAACACCGATATAATATAATTTAATTGCATGATATATTATTGTATTTGTGTAGCGAATGAGAGATTGTAGAATCAAATTAGAATAAAATAAAAGTAAAATAAAAAAAAAAACGAAGAAAGAATGGACAGGTTAATGGATTAAACCAGATTGAATATAGATAGATGAGTGTGCGTGTTTATACTTGGGTTTCTTTAAGTCTTGTTCATGAATTCAATATATCTTCTTGTCAAATCTGTATGTATTTCTTATATATCGAATTATCTGGACGATCAATATTTCAACAAACGGAAAATTTTAACGTCATATTCGGAATTTTGTTACAAATTTTGAAACATCGCGAAATTTGGACGTGAGACAATAGATATGGCCCAAAGAGGAAACAATCAGATCTCGTACAAATCGTGGATAAATAACTTCCTAATTGGGTAACAAAGTGGGGTGTGTGGGCGGTTGCCATGACAACGGACATTTTTTTATTGTTTTGCCTTCAAAGTGGGGCAATTTCTCAATTCAATAAAGGAATTCTTAATTCTGAGACAGTGATGTCGATATATACCAATCAAGAGATAATCGAGTCAACTCTCAACAACTCATCCAATTGAGTGATAGAGTGAAAAACTTTCCAAGAAAAGAGTAGGTACTTCCTACTAGGTAGTTTACCGAAAAACGTTATAATAGCTCCCCTTTTCCCTAGTTTCATTGCAAATCATTCCAAGAGAATGTTGTTTAGATATATACATTTATCATTTATTGGTATCTTTGCAGTATTCACATTCCGTGTAGTAGCAGTAGTCTGTCTCTTGACTATATTATTGTTTTGTCACTTAACTTGGCATTCATTGTCTTGTTTACTTTTTCAAGATTGAAATTTTAAATAATGAAATTTATTTCAAATTTCATCAGGAAGAAGAAGACTACAATCAAATCAATATGATGATTTGAAATTGATAAAGTTAAGTCAATTGCAACGGAGTCTAGTAATAACAAACAATTGTCTAATTTTAGAAACTAAAGATGTCTCTCACCCTTCCCAATATCAAGTTTAGGCAATATCAAGTACAAACATTATCATCATTCATATCAACAAATTATAATCATTCAGTGCCACATCTTTTCTTACAAGGCTATGAATCTACAGGGAAGACATATACAATAACTAAAGTTTTCCAATGTAATCCAGATTTAATTTCTGTGACATTAAGACCCGAAGAGTCGGTTACATGGAAAATGTTAATTCAATCAATGGCTAGATCTTTACAATATAAACTATCAAATATGTATCCTGATTCCAAAATTAAATTAAGAACATTAGATCCATTATCTGTAGAGGAACCATTCCATTTGATTAAATTCTTGACTAAGATGTTTAATATCTTATCCCATGAGTCAAAACAAATTTTTATAATATTTGATGGGTTAGATACATTACAAGATATTGATGCAACATTACTTTTAAAATTTTTAAAATTAAATGAATTATTATCACATCAATTTGATAATTTTAAATTGAAAATGATTTATTTAATTAGAGATGCGAATTTTATAGCACGTTATTCAACTTTTAATATTCCAACAATAGTGTTCCCACGTTATAATTATAATGAAATATTAGAATTATTAATTACAATGAGATTTAATGATATGTATGAAGATTTATTACAACATCTTAAATCACATACGATTACTGATTCTAAAGAAGATGATAATTATTCAATTGTTATTAATTTTATTACCTTGATTGTACAAGCTTTCCAAATGTATACAGGTAATAATTTAAATGATTTAAATGATTTATTAGATTTAAAATGGGATACTTATTTAACAAATATTGATAATACAAATTATACTAATCCAATTGCCATTTATAAGAAATCTATTAATGTGTTTAACGCTACAAATGATACATTCACTGCAGATAATGATGAGGATGATGAGGATGATGATCATGATAATAAAACAACACAAAATCAAAATTCAGGTCAAACTTATGAATTATCAAATATTGCTAAATATCTTTTAATTTCTGCATATTTTTGTTCATATATAGAAGCCAAATATGATCCAAGTATATTTTCACGTAAAGCAAATATTAAATCTGGGAGATCTGCATATGGTAGACGTAAAAAGATGGAAACAAATCCAAGACATTTACAACCTTCAATTTTCCAAATCGAAAGATTATTAGCCATTTTCCAAGCCATTTATCCAATGGAATCTGCTGCTGCATCAGGTTCTTTACAATCTTTATTAGATGAAAGATTAATGAAATCTAATGTTGAAGTGTTTCAAAATTTAGCAGAATTACATTCACTAAAATTAATATCAACAACTACAGTAAGAAGTATTGATTTCTTATCATTTAAGACTAAATGGAAAGTTAATACTCCATGGGAAATTATTCACGAAATTGCATCATCTGTCGATTTTGATATTGCACAATATTTTAGTGGTGTAAGTGATTATTAAAAAGACCTTTGTTTACATATCTATATAGAATTCTTTCTTGTAATAATAATATCAAAATTAACTAAATTCACCAGCTTCTAAGATTTCATCAACATTAATTCTATTATCAACAACTTTGGCTTCTTTCCAAAATTTACTTAAATGTCTTGATCCACTATCACATGCAATGATTACAATACGTGAACCCTTTGGTAATCTTTCAGCTAATTTTAATGCAGCCACAGCATTAATTGCAGTACTACTACCAACAAATAAACCATCATTAATTGATAAATATTTAGCCATACCAATGGCTTGTTTATCTGTTACTCTCATTGATTCATCAATTAATTCTTCACCATGTTTAAAGTTTTGTGTAATTCTATTTAAACCAATCCCTTCCACAATAGTATCCACTTGATGTCTTCTTCTCGTACCTTCCTTTTCAGCATTATCATACATAACACCAAAATTAATTCTATTATAAAATCCAGACCCTTGTGGATCAGCAAGGACAACATATGGATTGCCTTTACTTTTTAAATATTTAGCCACACCAGTAATGGTACCACCAGTACCACAACCAGCAATAAATGCATCAATCTTACCATCCATTTGATTCCAAATTTCAGGACCAGTGGTTTTATAATGAATTCTCCAATTAGCTTCATTTTCAAATTGATCAGCAAAGATACCTTGACCTTTACCACTAGCATTTAAATCATCACAAGCCTTTCTGGCAGCATTAACATATTGATCTGGATCCACAATACTTGCAGGTTTCACTAAATTAACCACAGCACCAAGACTCTCTAAAAGAGATAATTTTTCTAAAGATGTATCATCCGGTAATGAAATATGAGATTTGTAACCTAATGCATTACAAATCATTGCTATGCTAATCCCGGTGGACCCACTAGTACCTTCAAAGACCCAACCTTGTTTATTTGGATCATTTCTAGTTAATAATCCCATCTTTTCAGCAGTTAATATAATGTTTAAAGCCACACGGTCTTTAGCGCTCCCTGCAGGGTTACATAATTCTAATTTAGCAAAGACTTCACAGCCAGTAGCTTTACTTAACGATTTAATCTTGACTAATGGGGTATTACCAATTAATTCTTCCACACCATTTCTAGGAGGTGGAATATCTTTCAAAGGTGATTTTGTAGCTTGATATAATTTATAAGATGTGTAAGCTGCTGTTAAGCATGCAATCACTGTAATAGTATTTCTAATAGTTGAACAACTGGACTCTGTCATCTTTACTTATCTTTGTGTCCCGTTGTGGTGATGAGTTACATTTTCAAATAAATCAACTAACTATCACTCACTTTACAATGAGATTTTGCATATTGCTTATTATATTTTTTCAAGTTTTTTTAAATGTGAAATCTTTAAATTTGTAAAGTGACAGTAAATAACGATTAGATGAAGGATAAAAAAGAGTTTTAAACAAAACATATAAAGGGTTAAATAGTAAACCTTAGGTTAATTAATTTTTTCTAATATAAAGTTAATGTTTCCTTATAAAAAAAATACGTTACAAAGAGTTTGACGTGAGAACTTAAATTTTTAATTGTACTATAAAAATCCCATTTGAAAAAAAGAGTGACTCAGAAGTTGAAAATTAAAAGTTTATATACTAGAGTATTAATTTAATTATATCTATAAATATACTGTAAGTTAAAACTACTTTGTGGATTTTTGTAAATTTATATTTTTAAATAAATTTTTCAAGAAGTTCAATTTGAAAAGGAACATTATCTACTAAATTTAAATAACTCAAATCAACAAATCCAAACTTCGTAAATTGTTCACATTCACCCTAATTATCATTTCCTTTAAAACTTAATTTAGATTACACTTATTACAGGATCTAATTCCAATGCATTTTTACTGAATTAATAAAATAATTTAAAAATAAGACAGATTTTTCTCATTTTTATAGTAAAATTCAAACCCTTTTACTACGAAGCATGCTTTATAAAGGAATATTTATTACCATTTTTGTCAGTTCTATATCTATTAATATTTATTTAAAATCTATAAATACTTAAATAACATAATTAAGAATTTTTAGAGAGTTTTCCTTACTTTCCTTGTTATTGCCCTTAGCATTATGTCGATTTTATCGAATATCTAGTACGCCCATCTATCCTAGACTGTACAACCATAATATAACAACAAAAATATTGAGCATTATTTCGAATTTGTATACGATGAATTCCTAGAACTTGTTCTAAATGAATATATCAATCAGAAAAATATTTGAATTTAAGAAGAAAGAAACTAGTTTTTAAACCTCAGTGTCTAATCTTGAACTTAAAAATTCTTCACAAATTTGTTCAATGGTAATCATATCCTCATCCCCAAATTTATCATTAATTTTATCACTATATCTGGGTATACTATTCATGAATATCAATGATGCTAAATATCTTTGCCTTTTATTTCTTTCATCCAAAAATAATTTCTTCTGTTCATTGGTTAATATAGATAATATTTCATTATCAATATCCGTCAATGAAAACCCAATATTCGCGACTTCATTGGCATAATTCACTTTATCTTTTAAAGAAGTTGTAGTTCTGTATTGTTTTAAATTTGCGATATCATATTTCACTTTATGTTGTCCATAGCATTCTCCTAAATAATTTAATAATCCCATTCCAGTATGTTCTGTATAATCATTCATTAAATAATCTTGTACTGTTATCAGAGCCAGACTTTCTGAAGTAGCAATAATTAGTCTCTTTAGAGCACTATCCATAATAGTAACAATCTCTTTTTCGTCCCTACTTGAAACAGAAAATGCTAATATTAAAGAGTCAATCTTTCCAGTGCTTGCAAATTCATACCATTCATGATGGGTATCTTTAATAAACATAAACAATAAGCGTTTCCATTTTGCAAAATTATAACCATTTGACAGTTTTATTGGAATAGCTGTAGATGTCAATAAATCTTTACTTAAAAGAACTTCTCTTAGTTTCCCTACGGGATATGGAACATGACAACCCATTCTATTATTAATTGGCTTCGTTTGTCTTCTTCTACTCCTCTTGAAATTCTTGAAGTTGTAGACATGAGCATCTTATTGTTTATTTTTTTTTTGTTAATTTAAAAAATTCAAGAAATTGCCATCTCAAAAACAACTGAGTTCTCTGGGTGGAACTCATTATTTGGTTAATTTACAAACGGAGCTCCACCAGAACCTCGATTTACTTCACTGATACAGGTAGGTACAATTTTGCTTTACAAAATGTTAAATACATATACTTGGACAACTCTGTTATTCAATTCACTCGAGGATTTAAGCTGTCAATCTACAATTGTCAAGACTTTACGAGAAATATCTTATCAGTGATAGCTATTTAACAAGTTGAAATACCATGTTTGAGAGCCTCATATCAATTTGATTAAAAACTTAATTTGAGATTATTTTGACCTGAGAAGCTTTGGATTCCTATATCTTCAACAAAGATTTCATATCGGCTGGGAGGAAACACAAGATTATTGCAAATACGCTACTACCCTTACTGATCTAAGAACACACTCAATCATAACGTGGAATTTTCATCCAAATAGTGGAAATATATAGAAACAGTTATTCAACTGTTCATTTCCATACACCAACCTACTAGTTGTAATTTCTGATATTGCAATGTTAGGAGTACACTTAATATAATGATAACATTATTTCATGTTAGGGGTTTCATTCGGGTCATATAACCTCAAAGAGAGTAATATTGGCCAACTTAAGAGCAATTCTGTATCTAATTGGCAGAGATTTCACTTATATGCCCTGTAAATTGGCACCTTTTGTATAATTACAAAAGATGTTTAATTTATAAACCCCAAAATTCACAACTATGATAAGCCGCTTCTATCACGAAAAAATCAAATAATGGATCATGAAATATGTGTTATTGGCGTAGTATCGTTAATAATTACCCATTATTTATTCCATTTTAAACCATTTTGTTACGCTTGAGGTTCAATTTTAAGTCACTTACAAGACAGCAAGATCATATTGCCCCAAAAACGTCTGGTACTTGTTTTATATAATAAATTATCTTGTCAAGATCTTTTAGATCTATGTCTTTCACCGAAATGTTCAAAACATTTAAAGAAGTGCAATAAAGCAAAGGAATTTAATTTAACTGATACATCCATTTAAACAAGATGTGCTTCATACTGATATACTCTCATAAAATCCTAACATTATAAATCAGTTATTATAATTTAGATATTATAATATTGACTTTAAACTTTCCTGTGTGTTTCCTCCATAAAAGATGAAAAATATTTTGTTTACAGGGGTACTAGCTGTATTACTTATTCCTCCAGTGTTTATGTTTACATTATAAGCATTCGTAAATAGTCACGGTACCAAATAAACATACATAGAACCTGCTATGGTGCTGTGGATATATTTGTTTGCTCAAAAACAATAGATCATTAGAGTTTAGCCTTTTCGAACCTCAAAAAGGATTTGTCCCAATTGGTTCATTTTTAACAATAGTAACAGGTTTCATAAGAGGAAATTATGAGAACACCTTTTAGATGCAAATACCACGGTTATATTGATACTAAATTCCAACATACTGTATTCATAATCGCATTAACTTTATGACTGAACTTCTGCTTATGGAGCCACCCAACCAAAACAAAAAACAACATTACAATAGGATTGTGTTACAACTGGAAATCTACCAACAACTTTCTTTGTTTTTAATTTAATTGTATTCATTTTTAATTATATCCAAATAAGGAAAAATGCCGGCAGAACTTTCTCTGTATTGTCCTTTATCAATACTGTTTGTTTTTAATATGTTTTTAATCGCTCGTTACAAATGCTTGCAATCCGTGTAAAAAATTACATCAAATTTTTCGCTGTTTACATTGAATTTGCAGGATGAACAGTGCCCTATTTCTGTTTATATGATAATTTTCAACGTCTGTTCGGTTCTTCAATGGGAATTTGGTAGTGTGATTTTTTTTCTTCATATCATGGAGATGTAGATACAAACAAAGTCCTAAAACTTTTAAAGATTTCCAAGGAATCTTTTCTTTTCTTTCATAATGCTAGTAAAACCTTTTCCTTGTTTATCAACGTCCTCCTTACTTATCACATTAATAGGAAACCGACAGAGTATTACGTGTGCATAATATACAAACAATAAAATTAATTATATTGATACTTCTGAGTAAAGAAACTGTTAACAGATTAATGATTAAACTATAAAGTCAAATACAAGAAAATATGAATAGTAATCAAATTGATAATAATAATAACAGTGACACTGACACTTATATAAATCAGGATTTATTTAGATCTTTACTCAGTGATACTGATCATCAAAGAACCTTATCTGAAACTATAAATTTCTCCGACCCATCAAGTTTACTTAGCTTCAAAGCCAATCCTGTTTTACCGGTGGCACCTTCTACCACAGCAACAAGCAGAATTGAAGGACCGTATTTGAAAACATATGAAATAAATAATCAATTACCAACTCCAATGAATTCATTTGTTGAGAGTATCTATCCATTATCAGAATTGAATAATCAAATAATACAGGATATTAATCCATTTCACTCACAAACTCAACCTAAACCGTCTCAAATCTTTAATCGTTATGCTCCAACCAAATTTACACTTCCTAATCACATGAATACAGTGGAATCACCCCCAGAACCAACTAGAAATTTCGAAGAAGAAGCAAATAATCTTACGCGCCGAATCATGGAAGGAAATTTGAAAGCTGCTAATGCTGATGACAAATCCTTTAATAAACTTCTTCGCAGACAAAATATCACCTGTGTAGAGGATCTAGTCGGTAAAAAGTATCCAAGGATAAAGAAACCTAAGGTTGTTAAGAGAGCCTACAGGAGGAGAGCTGCAAACCTTCCTAATGAAGATACTGTTGATGCTAAAGCTACTCCTACGAGTAGCCCTGTCGATGATGTTATTGGAAAACCGGCTATTTCACCACCTCAAATGAGTAATCTTACCACTCCTTCAGATTTGCACTTTGATTTAGAGCCAGTCGATAGTATTCAAATTGATAATTTTTTTGAAACTGGATTTATGGAATCACCAGAATTTAAAAATACTACTACAAGTATTTTAGATACTTCATTAGATGAGCTGGTAAATAACAATCCAATTCTATCTAGCCAAGATATTAATACTCACATTCCATCATCTGAGGCATCACCATCTTTCTCATTAATCCAAAATATAAATTCAGCGACCCCTGTAGACAAAACTTTTGATATTTCTGCTCCAAATATTTTTTCCACAAAGAGTAGTGATATTCTATTAACACCATCATCTGCAAGTGGAGACGTTTCATTAGTAGATCAAATTAAGAATGACAAAGCTTTATTCGAAGCAATTTCAAAGAAACAGAAAAGAGGTTCATATAAATGTGCTCATTGCCCCCAAACATTCCCAAATTTAATGGAATATGCTGTACATATGGATGAATTCAATATTGAACGTGAATTTAAATGTCCATTTCCCTTGTGTCCATGGAAAGTTCTTGGTTTGCCAAGAAGATCTGACTTAAGAAGACATTGTGCAATTCAACATAAAGATGAATTGCACAGTGATTTGAAAAATTCCCTAAATTTGAAAGATGAGGCATATCCAACCATACTGTGTTCAAACAAATACTGCGAGAAGGAATTTCACAGAAAGGATGCGTTCAATAGACATGTTTCCATTGTACATGAAAATAAGAAATCTAGATTCAATAAGAAATTAGCTCTACTATTACACCAATGCCCAGAAAACCTTAGTGAAGAAGAAAAAGTTGCATATATCAAGGAAAACGTTAATAAGAAAAAACCAAAGAACAAGAAGCAAAAATAATAAACACTTAAAACAATTCATTGATTGACATTTCAAAGACTCTTAAACACCCTTTATTGAGGTGAAATAGCATATATAAGACTTTTAATATAGGTACTATATAAGATTGACCATATTTATGGTAACAATAATATATCCCTTACATTATTCCTTTTAGAACACTTTCTTATTTACTCAATTCAAGAAGCCGTAGTAGATATTTATTCATTTCCCTTTAAAGTATTCATAAGTTTGAAGGGTTAGTCAACATATAAAAATCCCTTCAATCCCTTATAAATTTGAAATCCTAACCTTTGAAAAGCTAATTTTTCCAGTATATAACAGGTTCAAGATCATGGTAACCTTAACTATTTCCTTGTATATTCCTGTGTATTAAATAAATGTAAGATACTTTGTTAAATCTTTGGTTTTAAAAGTATAACAATTAAGCTATACAAAAAAATATGGAACCTAAACAGAAGAAACAAAAGAAAGGCGGTAATGCACTAGAACACTTAAAGGCTAGTGGTACGGTTGTTGTTGCTGATACTGGGGATTTTGAAGAGATAGAAAAATATTCTCCTCAGGATTCTACAACAAACCCATCTTTAATTTTAGCTGCTTCTAAGAAGGATGCCTACCAGCATTTAATCGATGCTGCTGTCACATATGGAAAAAAGCATGGTTCTTCGACTGAAGAACAAGTTTGTATTGCTATGGACAAACTATTAGTTGAGTTTGGTAAGTCTATTCTTAACATTGTTCCTGGTAGAGTTTCCACAGAAGTAGATGCAAGACTTTCCTTTGACAAAGAAAAGACAATCGAGAAAGCTTTGAAGATTATAAAACTCTATGAAGAAGAAGGTATTCCTAAAGAACGTATTCTTATCAAGATCGGTGCTACATGGGAAGGTATTCAAGCTGCCAAAGAGTTAGAAGCGAAATATGGTATTCATTGTAATCTGACTTTGCTATTCTCGTTTGTTCAAGCGGTAGCTTGTGCTGAAGCTGATATTACTTTAGTGTCCCCATTTATTGGTCGTATCTTAGATTATTTCAAAGAAAAGACTGGTAAGACATATAGTGGAGAGGAAGATCCTGGTGTTATTGCTGTTAAAAAAATCTTTTATTATTATAAGAAGTATGGTTATGATACAATTATCATGGGCGCTTCATTTAGAAATGTTGATGAAATAAAAGCTTTAGCAGGTCTTGATCATGTCACTTTATCATTAAATTTGTTAGAATCTTTATTAAAGAGTAAAGATGAAATACCTAAACAACTTGAGGCTTCCATGGCTGAAGAAAAGGCTGGTGATAAAGTTTCTTATATCAATGACGAGTCAAAATTTAGATATGATTTTAATGAAGATGAAGTTGCAGTGGCTAAAGTTGCTGATGGTATCAGAAAGTTTGCCGCTGATGCCATAACTTTAGAAGAATTATTGAAAGAGAAAGTATCATCATAATTTGGGTGCCGTGTTTTTTTTATTAAATTGAATATATGCTAATTATTTTTTGTCTTTATATGATTCTATAATACCTGTTTACCTTTTCAAATAAATATTTGAATCATGGTAATATAATTGGTTTGTGTGTTATTACTCTGGGTTTAAATAAAATTCTACCACTCTGTTTAGTTAAGTTATGTATTGGTTTATCGTGGGATATTATTTTATCAGTGGGTTCTAGAGGGAAGTTGTTTTTTGGCTCCTTTTTAGGTATTATTTCTTGATTACGGGGTTTTAAAGGTGGATTATTCGATATAAGTAACTCATCAGTATCAGTAAAATTGGCTTTGTTAGTATCTGACGAATTCAGTATATTTTGTTTGACTTCTTGTTTAACTAGGGCATTCCTTATCGTTGGTCTATTAGTCATATTAGAACTATTAGCCATTCTAGGTGGTTTAAATGGCTTATTAAACTTTAAAGCCAAACCAGAACTTGTCATACCACCACTACTTTTCTCTTTTTTAACTAGTGAATTCATTGAATTTAACTTTGTCACGTTGACTGGTGCTTTCTTGGCAATTGGTTTATTTGAAACATTTTTAGAAGAGGGATGATTCTCTGTTGTGCTCTTTAAAATCATTTTATCCTGGTGTTTAACATGATTCATTGAAGCATTATTGTTAACAGACTGATAGAAATCCTTGGAATTGGTGAAACTAGTGGCAGTGGTTGTTTTAATGTGCTGGATCTCTCTATCATATTCTGCAATTACTTCATTAATAACCACCACAAACGACCCAAATATCCGATGTTCTGTGATTTCAAACCCTTCTTCATCCAAATATGTTTGTATTTCCTTGGTATTAGTCACAAATGAACTACTCAGCATCACATTATCTTCAGAGTACAACATAAATTTGTTATTGATTTGGAAATATTTCAACTTCCCATCATGCCAAACTTTCTGTTTCTTTCTCACTTGATCAGAATATTGACAACTGAATTCCATTACATGGGATAACATAATTCTTATTAAATAAAAACAAACGTGGGGTGGGATATCAATATTACAATTATAAAGTGTCTATATGTGTTATTTATTTAGTATTACAAGTTTTGTTAGTTACAATTTAAGATCAATTTTAAAGGTGAAAAAAATAATATTATTAGTTATTAAAAGTAAACTCATCGCGTTAATCCAACACCAAAACCAATTGCTACACAGGCCAATATCAACAATGTCTCAATAAAACCTATCCAGAAACATAATTGTCTGAACCATCTTAAATCAACATCCCAAACAAATCCTTGCAAAAGACCCAATCTTTGTGGATGTTTCATCATTAGTTTTAAAAGATAATAATCTGATAATACTCCATTATTACCTCCCATAGCGACAAGGAAAAATAATGGTGGCATAACTATACCTAGAAATATCAACATGAAGATCTTACTAGTACTAAACATATCATTGATTAATTCATCTTCATTTTCTTCTTTACCATATGAATCATAGGATTGTATTGATGATGAATCGATGCGTTGTACAGGGTATGCTCCACCACTATGCCACAGATCATCGTCATCTGCATCACTGGAACTATCAGTTTCAGAATCATATGTGGGACTTGGTGGTAACTCAGAGGTGGAGACAATTTGTGTTGGTGTTGGTGTAGCAGATGTGACTATAGAAGATGATTGAGTCACTTGTGGTTTAAAATTACTATTATCTATACTTGGAATATCTAATGCCAAATCCATTTGTGAATTTGTCATTCTCATTGTACGATAATTGGGGGATTTAACCGATGGTTTTATTTTGTTATTATCTCTAGAACTTGAAGTTATCATATTATTTGGAGATCCAATACTTTTCAAAATTTGTACACTAGAGTTTGCTTTTATTGGAATTGAAATTGGTGAATTGTTATTACCACTGGGTATAATTAAATGATCTATCAAAGAGTTTCTCACTGGCTGACTTATTCTATTAATTTTCGATTCATCTGTTGTAGGGGTATTATTATTATGTGATTTCTTGATTATCTGAAACTCATGAGGTTCAAATTCAATACTAGATAAACTCTGTCCAGATTTAATTCTTACTGGTTTGGGTATCATAATATAATCCTTTCTTAACAATTGTGTAGCTTCTTCAATAGTGGGTACAAAATGATTATTATTATGATCATTATTATAATAATAACGATATGTTAATGAAGCATCTGTGGAAATTGTGTTTGTTAATGAATTTCTTTTCATAAATTTGCCATTTGCAGGTGGTGTCGTATTTGTTTGTAGTGCACGACTATTATTATTTTCATTATTTACATTTGAGGCAGTACTAAAATATTCAGTTGATGAATTGATAATATCATCTAATGGTGAAGATTGAACATTAATCAAAAAATTATGATTACTTGTACCACTACCAGTATTGCTTGAACCATTGTTATTCTTATTTGTGATATTTGCATTATTTGACGTAGATAAATTAATATTACTATCACTGTTAAATGTTGAATTCAATACACCAGTGGACAATGTCACTAAACTTGCATGATTTTTAGAATCTTTGTTTAAGTTACTCAAATTATTTGAACCAATGTCATCACTTGAAAGGACAAATTTATATAATCTTGAATTTGGTATAATATTTGAATTTGATCTATTATTATTATTATGAAAACTATTATTTCTTAATTTGGGGTCAAAATCTGAATCATTCAAGAAGATACTGTAAGTGATATTATCATCATTTCTTTCACTTTCTTGTTCTCTTGAGAGTTGTAGTGAAATATTATTACTTTTCTTTCTACTTTCATGTGATTTAAAAGAATGGAGCGAGTTGGACATAGAAAGATTTGTAAAAATTAGTGTATGGAAGAAAAAAAAAGGGAATGGATTAAACGAATGTAAAGATTTTTAGTTGAAGTTTTGCTTAATTAGTTGAAGGTAGAATAATAAAGAAAAATGGTTAATGCAATAAGAATAGTGAAACGAATGAATAAATTAATATATAAAGTAGAAATAAAAGAAAACGAAGTGTCTAATCCTTGTAACAAGTGAAAAGAATGAAGAAAGAAAACTAAAATGAAAATCAAAACGCAATTTCCAGTTTAGTCTTTCGTATATATATGTGTCTAAATAGACCCCAATGCATATGGTAAAAGAAGACCAGGAAATGATTATAATAATAATAATGAGTATAATGCAAAGTGTCACAAAATTTGTGTGATTTTTCTGAAATTTAAATTTTTTGCTGGTTAAAAATTGTTTATATGACAACAAAGGTCACGTGGGCGGTGACATCAAATGTTAATAAGATAAATTAATTAATTAATGGGTTTATTCAATTCATTAAATAACATTTGTTTCAACATCTCCATTGTGGATTCGTCTTCTTCATCATCATTGTTATTATATTTTACATCATTATCCATTTTCCAAAATTCATCTTCATCTAAATTTAATGGTGGATATTCTGGTTCATCATCGGGATCATGATAAACACTTAAATATGGATGTGCAAGTGCCTCTGTAGCACTAATACGTTTATGTGGGTTGAAAACTAACATTTTGGATAAAAGATCTAACATATTAGGATTTAAATTTCTTGTTATACGATTATTATTTAATAATACTGTTTCCCATGGTAATTTTTGTCTCATTGGTAAATTTGCAATATATTCTTTTGCTCTCTTTGATTTAATTTGTTCAAAATCTTCAAAAGTTGGTGTCCCTAGGATTTCTAAGATTAACCATAATTGATGATGATAATCTCTACCAGGGAATAAAGGTTTTCCCGAGATCATTTCAGCAAGGATACATCCTACAGACCAAATATCCATTGCTGTAGTATATTCTTGGAAAGTTAACATAATCTCAGGAGCTCTATACCAACGTGTTGCCACATATTCGGTCATAAACCCAACAAGTGTTTCTCTTGGATTATTACTTTGTGCTAAACAGCGTGAAAGACCAAAATCACAAACTTTTAAATCACAATTTGAATTTAATAAAAGATTTGATGGTTTTAAATCTCTATGAATAACTTTTGCAGAATGAATAGATTTTAATGCTCTTAAGATTTGGTATGTAAAATATTGAATATGATCATCAGTTAAAGACATTTGATCATTAATCTTTTGTAAATCAGTTTCCATTAATTCTTGAATTAAATATACTGCATCCATCTTATCCACAGACACAGGGGTAACTTTATCTAAGATACTAATAATATTTTCATGATCATGGAAATGACGTAATAATTTAATTTCACGTATAGTTCTAGTAACAAACATTGTCTTACTAAATGGTTGAATCTTTTTTATGGCGACTTTAACATTTGATGGTTTATGAATGGCTGAACATACGGTCCCATATGCACCTTCACCAATTAAATCAATTAGTTGATATTGTGCAGGGATATCAAATGTTATAGTACGGGACATTGCTAATTGTTATATTCGTTATGATTATATCCCTCTTCTTCAATAAGCTTATTGGCACTATTCTAAGTAAGTTAAGTGATCCAAAAAAACTATTTTTATCTTTAGAAAAAAAATAATTAATGAAAAATCGTTTGAGAATGTCAAACATATTTTTATTTTTGTTGATAATGTGATAAAAACAAAGATATATATGAAATATGAAATGTATATATATAAATGATACAAATTAATTAACTAATTTGTTGTGGACCAGTAATGATTGGGATAGAAATTCTTAATCTATGAGTAGAAGGTAATTTTGGTATAATCCCAATAATAAAAGTAATAATAAAATTGAAAATAAATAATTTATAATTTAATGTAGTGTAATGTGTAATTAAGAAGAATAAAATGATTGGTACAGAGATAATAAATTTTCTTGATGGAGTATATAAAGTTTCATTATCAATTTGTTCCCACATAGTTAAATTATCATAAGCACCACCATTAAATTCAAATGGTGTCCCTTTAATCATATGAAACATAATATAACAACCACAATTATAAGTTAAATTAGTTAAAGTCCAAGACCAATTTGGACTTGAATTTAAACCTGGTAAAAGGTTGAAAAATAATTTTAAAAGGATAAGGATAACAAAATGAATTAACCATGCACCTCTTTGTGAAACCCAAGAGGCATTCATGTTTGGTAGCACTTGTTGATCATTTTCTTCTTCTTGAGTTTCTTGTTCCACATGAGATATTATTGATGAAGAACGTCTTCTTCTATGATCCTTAACAGGTTCATTTGTGGCGGTATACGAACTTGTTCTTGATCTTGAAATAATGGAGACATTAGTTAAAGAGACCACATCGTCATCGGTAGTGGCCCCGTTGTTGTGTTTAGAATAAGATGGGAATGGTTTTAAATCCATTGCTACTTGAGTGATTGAGTGTGTGTCTCTTGTGCTTTCCACTATCCTTATTTAAATGTGTTTGTTTTGGTATAGCTTTTAATTTGAAATAATTCTTTGTACTCACTTTTCCACTGTGAAGAGGGTAACTTTGGTGATTCAATATAAAAAGAAGAGAAAAGGGTCTTATTCATTACAACAACAACACAACAACAACTCAACAAGAAGCTCAACAACAACATGGTCAGTCAATTATTCGAAGAAAAGGCTAAAGCAGTCAACCAATTACCTCAAACCCCATCCACTGATGAATTATTAAAATTATACAGTTTATATAAACAAGCCACTGTAGGTGATGTTAATATCGATAGACCAGGTATTTTCAATATCAAGGACAGAAAGAAATGGGATGCTTGGAATGAATTAAAAGGTACTTTAACTCAAGAAGAAGCTGAACAAAAATATATCGAATTTGTCGATGAATTAATCGCTAAATACAACTAATCTATCTAAATAAGTAAATAAATAACACGTACATATATATTTTTAAATAAAAATAAAATAAATAAAATTGATTTGATATTTATAACATACAAAGAAGTACGACAAAGATGAGTGATAATATTATTAAGTTACCACCTGGAGTGATCCCATTCGATGAAACTTATATCCTTTATAAAGACGGGGATATAATAGGTGCAATCTGTTGCATATTAGCTTTAGCACCAATCTTAATTTTACAAAGTTATTTAACTTGGCTTATAATCAATAGAGATATTGAATCAATTGTTATTGTCGTGGGTCAATTGGGGAATGAAGTGTTAAATAAAATATTAAAACGTATTTTCAAACATACAAGACCTATGCATGAAGATGGGATTAATTTAGTGTTAAGTGAAAGTACATTATCATTTGGGATGCCAAGTGCACATTGTCAATTTATGGGATTTTTCACCTCATATATAATAATTAATTTATGGTTAAGATGGGGTAAGAAATATAATATCTTGAAAGTTGATAAAATTGTTTATAGTGGGTTGACAATCTTACTTTCTATTGTTGTTTGTGTATCTCGTTGGTATTTACAATATCATCATTGGGATCAAATCATCATTGGATTTCAAGTAGGTTTGCTTGTTGGTTTGTTATATTACCTTGCTACGTTGATTGCCATCTTCCCATTAATTAAACGTGTTTATAAGAATTCAACCATCCGCATGATTCTTAATAGATTACATATTTTTGTATAGAATATCATTTTTTTTTTTTGAATAAGATAGACTATTTATTTTGAATCGAATAGTGTAAGACACATGTTATATTAAATCAAAAGAATAATTAAATTATTATCATGTTTCAAAGTTAAGAGTTGTAAAATCAAGTGTATATATCATTTCTTAATTGTTTGTTTTAATTTTGGTTTAAATTACATGATTTTTTAAAAAATTTCAATCCTTTCGAGCATATATTTTATCTTTGGAATGAAGTAACATAACTTTCATGTTTATCAATTTGTTTTCTAATAATATCAAGCAAGGTTTAAATTCATTAAAACTTGATTGATCAATCCTGATGTTACAATACTCTTAAGCTTCAATGTTATATTTTGCATTATATTCAAACTTATTAATCATTACCAGATGAGATTTGTATGAAAAGTATCTTCCTCGGAACGGATCATCTTATAGAACAGAAAAATATATGACAAATCACGGTTATTCCGCGGAGCACAAAAAAGTTTATATGACAGTAATGACAAGTCAATTTATTATAATGTAGTGATAATTGACAGTCTATGCAAACCCTAGGCAAACAGTCGATATAAATATATCGTATAATATAATACTTAACAATATATTATTATTATTATTATTATTATTATCTATTTGTCCATATATAAAAAGTCACTATTCATAAAATATAAATCTTTAAATGTAATAAAATTGGATAACTTATTCCATCAAGTTTATATACATACGTAATTATTCCTGTTTAAAATGTTAATAATAATCTGATATGAAATTATATTATTGAATAACTAATAATTGTAACATAATAATAAGTATATATATATATATATATTTGTTTTGTCTTATTGTATTGTGAAACTATTGATAAACAAATATTAAGATCAATGCTTGTATCAATAGGATTTTAAGTATATTGAAAATAATAATATATGGTGGAGCACAGAAGCGCGCCCGTGGGATAGAAACCGACTATTGAACAAACATATTTATATAGTGGTTTTGTATCCGCGGAACATCAATTTGTATACGTTTATATTAAAATTCTCCGAAGTTAGAGTGAGAGTTTATATATTACACTTATTGCTTGTTTTACTAATACTATAATACTATAATACTATAATACTATAATACTAATATTAAACAGATTGCAGCTACGATATCTTATCCATGGATACTTGATCTTACTCTTGAATAAACTTTAAGAATCTATGCTTACGTACGTTTATCTTATTTCCATTTACCCTCGAGGACAGTGTACCCTTATCGACCTTCTATTTGCCTAATTGTGCTTCCAAAATACCATACAAGAGTTGCTCTTAAAGAGGGACATACCCATCCGCGGAACGCGCCTTGAACCCTTTGAGCAGACGGTTTTCCTCTCAACGGACATCCCGTCTCTACATTTCAACGGACAGCAACAGAACAAGCAGGGACTTCCGCGGAATACCCTCCCTGCTACAGCATAATCTCCGCGGAGTAAACACCAGAGATCTCTTTAGCGTTCACCAGTAAATCCGCGGTTATACCACGCAATAAGTTTAATGTCCCCGCGCTGTAAACACTGTTATCTCCACGGCTGATGACAAAGATATAGTGATGTCTGACAACTTATTAACATATATATATATATATATATATATATATATATATATATATAAGGATGTCATCTATGTCTTAACCATTTACTATCTCTCAATTCAACACAACACAACACACACAACATGTCTAGCAATTTAGTCTCAACATTATTACTCGATCCATTTAAAGTTATTTCAAACGTTAAAGTTTGTCCAATGTTACAACAACGCAATGATCATACTATAATAACTAGATATGATTTAATTCAAATGGCAAAAGAACAAGACATGCTATTAAAACAACAACAACAATCTAGTAAAAGAAAATAATCTTTTACTCTCTATACTATTCTGCATATCTATCATATAAACTTATATATATATTCTTTAATCATCTATCACTTTTCATATTTTTTATTTCTTCTAAAAACTTAATAAAATATTATTTTTTATTCCTTTAAAATACACATTAATCAATATATACACACAACACACACTCAAACAATCAAACAAAGATGTCTTTACCAATCTTAACAAAATGTTGTAACAACACAACAAAAAGAGTACTACTAAATAATAATACTCTATTAAAAACTATTCAACCAAAATTTTATTCTTCAAATGCCTCGTCTTCTCCTCGTCTATCATTAAGACAAAAGTTTAAAAATAGTATATCTTTTCTAGTTTCTACGGGATTGATTATTGGTGGGGTTGGGTTATCTGGTATGGTCATATATTTGATTGGATCAGAATTATTTGCTTCAAATGGTGATACAACAATTTTTAATAGAGCTGTATCAATAACACAAGATGATCAAATAGTACGTGAATTTTTAAATTCACCAAAAAATGAAAAATTAAAAGCTTATGGTGAAATGATTACAAATGATAAATGGACAAGAAATAGACCAATTGTTTCACAACGTGTTGTTGATACACAAGGTAATTTACATTGTAAATTAAGATTTCATTTACAATCGCATGAAAAGATTGGTCTGGTTCATGCAGAAGCTGTACAATATAAGATTTCAAATGATCATTGGTATTCAAGATTAAAATACAATAAACCTATCTTTACAATGATTTATATTGATGTTAAAGGACAAGGTCGTCATTTTATTATTAAACCGAAATTAGCTGAACCTTCAAATAATTCATCATCTAATACATTACCATTATTTTCTTGGTTAGGTTTATCCAAGTAAAACTTGTAAATAAATAAATAAATAATAATAATAATAATAATGTATAATTTATTGTATAAATAACTAATATATAATTTTTTTTTTTTTAACTTTACAGTTATGTCTTAGTAGACCATGCTTTAATTGATGGTGTTTGTGTATAAAAATGTCCATTTGTTGACATACTAACACCGGTATCATTTTGATTTACACCTCTTGGTTGGAATAAATTATGACCTGCACCAGTTAAATTTGGTGCAATACGATCTGGTACATATGCTGCCGCAACAGCTGGTCCTACAATACAACCTGCGGCTAATAATAAGATTAAAACGTATAATACAAAATATTTTCTAACCATTCTTTTTCTTAATCTTGTTTGTTTTATGGAGAAAATTGGTGGTCTAATTTGTCTTGATGGTTTTAACCAAAATAACATCATTGAATGTAATCTATCAATACCTGGAATTAATAATAATGGGAAATGAGTTAAAAGAATAATATGACCAAGAATAAAATCTGCTGAAAATTCTGATAATTCCATAATCTTCACCAAATATTCTCTTACACATTGTTGGAATGCATTTTCTGTATCACCCCAGGCCCCAGTCCAAAATGCTGTATTAGCATGATCATTCTTATATTCTCTTGTTAATAGTAATACTGACATCACTTGATAAACAAATCTTTGACATTGAATACATGTAACAACACCAATTAACATTTTAACAAAACTGAAACCTTCAAGAACCCACATGACAATAAACATACCAATATGGGCACACACGGCAACACCATGGGCAAATGCAGCTAATAATGAACCTGGATTCTTATGACAATTATGGAACATAGCATTACAACAACATGACATTGATAAACTAAATGCCAATACAGCCATATCAATACCAATTGGTCCCAATGTACAAATAATAATTCTTAAGACAGAATTAACTCTATCATCATCAGTAGTCTTTGCACCAGTTTGTGCATTAATAAATGTAAATGCAATAAAACAACCAGTAGCATAAATGAAACATGGGAAAATTTCAGCAAGGAAAAGATTTGTTCTATGAGCTCTACTTGAATCACCCATGGCTTTTTCAGATTCATCACCAATTAATTTACGTTTAAAACCAGTAACACGAGATCTTGTCATTCTAACATAACCAATCCATGAATTCTTATGATATTTACTATTACCACGAGATAACCATCTAATATAATCTCTATAATCAAGGAAGAAATCATCCCATGATAATTGATGTGGATTGAAAATAAATGGTGAATAAACCAATGAGGCTAATGAACCCCAGAACCATAATAATGGAGCTTGCCAATGTGCAACAGTACCAAATAATAACATTAATAATGATCTAGCACCCATATAAATAGCAGAACTAGCAAATCTAGAATATAAGATAGAGAATGGGATACGAGATGTAGCAAAACCTCTACCAGTAGAAATATATCTAGCACCACCAACAGTTAAATCACTTAATAAAGCAGCAGAATAAATTTGACCAGCAAAGACTTCAAACATTGGAGATAAAGACAAGATATGACGACAGAATCTTAATAATGCCTTCCATGTACCACGTTCAATTAATTCTTGACAAACCATTGGAACAAAAGCGATGAAAAACACAATGAAAATAGATAAAGTATAACGTCTAACCCAATCAACAACTGGTGACATATTGTAACAACCAATTGGATATAAAACGTCAGTAATTGGCTTATTTCTATCATAATCACAGAAAATAGCTTCATGAGCTAAAGAATGTAAATTGACTAAAGTTAACATGAACATTTGTAAGGATAATTGAATAAATAAATTGTTTAAATGGAAACCTGGGTGCGCATAATAAAATGATAAGAATCTATCAATTGGTAATTGAGTACCCAAATAATAGTATTCACGAGATAACATTTGTTCACCCATACCAGCACCAATCTTGGTTGTGAAGTTCAAAATTGTACCAAAACCTAAATCTCTACCTTTACCACATTGATAATATTCAACATGCTTAATACGACCACCACGTAATGTGGCATTCATACCAGCGTAAATATCTTCGTTTAAATGTAAACCCTTTTGAGCTTTAGAAACACCACCTCTTGTAGTCATGAAAGTAGCATTAATGAAATCTGGATGACCATAATGTAATTTGGCACCAATTTGAGCTAAAGTTCTAGCGAAAAGAGTACCAAAAGTTTGTTCTTTACCAGCAGCAACGTCACCTAAAACACCAGAGTTTTCAGAGAAAATATATTCTCTGGCACCGACAATGGCAACTGGATGGTTGTCATATTGATCTTCATATTCGATTTCTGGAGCGTATGGGTTTTGTGGAGTAACATCTAATTCTTCAAATTCAGCAAGGACAGATCTAATCTTTAAACATTCTTCTAAATAGTTATCTTGATTAGCATCAATTAACTGGATATATTCACCTCTGTAGAAGATGATAGCGTGATTTTGGTTATCAGATTTACCATCACCTAGAATTGGGTTACCAGATAATTGAACTCTAAACTTTGGACGTCTACGACCGTTTTCTAATAATTCACAATGACCATCAATAACAGCAGAATAAATTCTTGGTTCATCACCTTCGCGTAATGGAGGTTCTTCATCCAAGTAAGCAATTTGTAAATCTGGATAAGCTCTTAATAAAAACTCGGCATTTTCCATTTCATGTGGTTTAAATTTAGCTAATCTTTGCATAGAGACTAAGAATTTGAATTTTCTTCTTGACATCTTTTCTAATTCTCTTTCTAATTCTTCAGCATTATCACCGAACATTTGAACAACTTCAGGATTTTCAACACGGTATAATAATTTGATAGCTCTAGCATAATTCATGAAACCGGAAACAGTACGATATAAAGTTTGTGATCTTAAAGAAGCCCAGATTCTAGTTCTTAAAGTATATTCAGGGGCAGCAGACTTGAAACCAATACAGTAAAATGGTAAATCATCAATATCACCAGATGCATTGTCACCCTTTTCTGGTTCTTCGTCAATACCTTCATAAGCAGCAGTTTCGTCAGCTAAGATCTTAGTATCCTTAACGAAACATTCCCATTCCACTGGATGTAATTGTTTTAAATATTCTAACAAAGTAACTCTAGAGAATTGATCATCTTCACGAATAATTTCTCTTAAAGAAAGTAAAATTCTTTCGGAATAATGTGGAGTTAAAACAGTGAAAGTTGGCATATTATCAACAGAGACAGGTTGTGGCATTGGAGTAGCTAAAGATTGAGAAAAGAAAGAAATACGACGTTCAGCTTCAGAATCGGATGGGAAAAATTCCATCTTTAACTTATGATCATCTTGAGATGTGAAGAAAGTTGGAGCTCTTAAAGTTCTCTTACCTTGTACTTCAGATGGGACTTGATGGTATAACAATTGTTGAACATGATCAATGGCTAAAAGATGTTCTCTATACATGGAAATAATAATGGCATTCCAAATTTGTGAAATTAATACCTTTGGTTTATATTTAATTTCCATATCATTAGTGGCCAAGATCTTCAAATAAATTCTCTTTGGTAATCTAGTGAAAATGTTTCTCCATGGAGTTAAGACAGACATACCTAAGTAGAAAGCTTTACCAACAGAGAAAACAGTATTGACAATAATATACCATAAGTAAGTATCTAAGAAGAATAAAACGAAATCGGTAGCAATCATTAAACCTAAAGTGATCTTTGGTTGTTGTCTACATAATTTAGCACCCCACCAATATTCACCAGTACATCTCATAGTCATGGTAGATAAAATTCTGATTGGATCTCTTAAAGATAAAATTAAGAAGAAATAAGATTCAGCATATTTAGCACCGAAAACAACAATCCAAACTAAGTAGGATAAGATTCTATTCCAACCATGTAATGGAGCAAATGAAGCGGTAAAAGTTTGAGAAGAAACATAACGTCTTGATGATTTATTCATATAAGAAGTGAAAAGACCACCTAATGGCATTACTGAGAAGAAAACCATGGTAACGATAGCAACAAAGAAGAACACAATAGCAACAATACGACCAGTCTTACTATAAACTGTATCATCTTGATAAGCATAGAACCAGGCAATTGGAGCTAAATTAATACCTAATAATAAACAAATGAAAATACAACGACGAGATAAATGTTGAGCACCTGCCCATTTTCTTGGAACAAAACACCATTCACAAATGGTAGCAGCTAATTGAATAACACATGCCACAGTACCAGCTAAAGCACAAGAAGCCCATTTATAAGAACCTAAAGGTTGATTATTGGCTAATTGTTGATAATTATGTGTATAAAAAGTTGTTGCATTATAAGCCACATACATCCAATAGACTGTAGCATGAAGAACCCAAATACGATTAAAATTTGTTACCATATGTAACCAAGTTCTTGTTTCAAAATATGTTTTGAAAAAAACATCATCCCATGAAACATTACCTAAATTTAAAAATCTTTCTTCTGGTGGTAAATCTGTTAATTTTGAACCATTATTTAAGATAATTTTATTAATACCTGCTGGATACCAAAATAATTGATTAACATCATCATAACCAATAACTTTATTATGATCTTTTTCTCTTTTAACATAACGACCATCAGAGATTTCATAAACTTGATTTCTAATAAATTTATAAATTGGTGTAATTACTCTATTTAAATAATCACCTTCTGGTAAAGTTTGTTCATTAGAGAATGGAGATTCTAAATAATCCAAGGCACATTTAAAGATGAAACAAAGACATTCAGGAGTGAATCTAACTTGATTAGCTTCCCCCCATATTAAAAGATATAACGCTAAATGACGAATCATTTCAAGGGCAGTTAATTGATTCATCTTAAATTTCCATCTAAAATCTGCAGCTTGTAAAGAATTATCAGATTCTAATTCATTTAATGCATATTTTAATTGTTGTGGATCCATTTCATTAGTTAAATCTTTCAATAATTTTCTATGTGATTTTTTCGCGTTTCTTGATTTTTTATTTAATTTATTTAATGAAACGTTTCTAAAACCTACAGCATCATCAAGATCTAATTGTGCAGCAAAATACCATTTTTTAAAATTAGCACGATCACCACCAATATAATCAGCATGTAAAGATAATAAAGCTTGTTTGGGACTCATACGAGAAGATCTTGAATCTAATAAAGTCATTAAATGATCAAACATATTTCTCATTGAATCACGTTGAAATCCAAATTTTTCAGTTAAATCGATAAAAATATCTTCAATTTGTTTAACGTCAACTGGAGCCTCTGGATCTGCAGTCCAAGCTGGATATGGATCTTGTGGGAAGAAATTTGATGAAGAATTTGGAATATTTGAATCATTTCTTCTATCTTGAGATGACATGTTAGGGTTTGAACCATATGAAAGATTTGATGGAGTATAATTATTTTCATATCTATTATTAGCACCATTATTTGGATGACTTGAATAATCTGAATAACTTTCTTGTTCAATATATCTATCTTCTGGATTAATAGAAACACTATCCCTATCCATATTATTATTTTCATATTGATTATTATTATTATATTCCATTTCAGAATTATTATAATAATCTTCTTGAATATTATTTTGTTGATTTAGATCATTATTATTCATATTATCTTCATAAATGGGTTGACCATATTGATCAAACCTTTGTTCACCATTCATATTAACATCATCATCATATTGACTATGACGATAAGACATGATAGGAGAATTATTTTTGTAAAGATAGTTTTTGTTTGGAACTGTGGGTTAAAAGATAATAAAAAAAATAAAGAGGTATAATTATAGTATTGATCCACAGTAGCAGCAAAAACTTAATATATGAATTCTGTGAAGATGGTGTATATTAAATACTAAACCAAGTCTGGTTTAAAAATATATAAACTTGGATCAAAAAATTAATTAGATATATCCAAGTTGTATATATTTGGAAATGAAATGCTTGCAACTGGTAATAATTTGTATAATTTTTCTATATTTTTTCAAACACCAAATTCTCGAGAAAATGAAAAATTTCCCAAAAAAGGCGGACAGAAATAGACACAATAGAAAATAATAAGAAAATAAAAATACAAAGAGAACAGGTTGTTTAAAAGAGAAAAAAGCACACATCAATTTGACACCACGTTAAAAGGGTAGATGTTAATTGGGAGAATGGGGAGGTTAATTATGAAATGGGGGGGGAAGGTAATGAATAATTGGGATAAAAGTCCCAATAAGTATTCCTAATTGGGTAATGTCGGGAGGCGGAACAATAGGGACCCTGTCAATTTGGGGACATGATTTCCACATTAGGAAACGGGGGATCGATGTTTGTGGAAAAGAGGGACACGAAAACGCGAAAGTCGAGCAAACAATAGGGGCCGCACGCGAAAGTTGAAGTTGAGTTAATTGGCCCATTGTTCTCCTCTTACGTCCGAACAATAGCCATCGGGCCAGCCCCGGCAACAAAAAGAGAGGGGGCTGTGCGACGCGTCGTCGGCAGTGACAGGCTAGTGGCAGGATAAGAAACGCGTAATGAGCGAAGCACACTTTCTTGGTTGCTCGGCGTTAACGAAATGGCCCGCCCCGGCGATGGTCTCTATTGTGGATCCAGGGAAACATTGTTTTATCTTGGTGAGATCCTGATCTTCTTGTAAATAGTGCGAATTGGACCCTTTTATGAACAAACTAGGACCGGAGTATTGACAATGGTTGTTTTCGTCCTTCCACTCGGAGATTGAACCATCTTCTAATGCTCTCCGCAAAATATTTAATGGTACTTTACTTACAAATCCAGGTTGATTAATATCATTAATTTTATTCTTTTGTAACAGAGTTAATAAGAATCCTGAAATTAATGGGTTGATCTCAACTTTTTGCAAATTCTCTCTAGCCTGACTTAACGTCTTAATCCCTGGATCTTGACATATCTCTTGTAAAAAATCAATATATTCAATAAATTTAACATTTATTGGTTGTTTAACAGGTGAATTCTCAATCACCACCAACCCAGAACTTATTTCAGGTTCTTTCAATACTGTCTTCATCGCAATTTTACCACCCATTGAATGGCCAATTAATACAGGTTTAAATAATTCATGATCATTTATAAATCTAAAGATATCTTGACTCATAATATCATATGACATCTCATTGGAACACGGTGAAGTACCATGATTTCTCATATTTAATAAATAAATATTTCTATAGAATAGTGGATTTATGTTTGTTTCAATTTCAAGTATACAATTTGCCATTGATCTATTATTATTTGAATTACCAAATAATCCATGCATAATAATTATTGGAGATTGCATAGTTTGTACTTTACCAACACATTTGTTTGTAATCTTATTAAACGTTAATTTTAACCCCTGAGCACCAGACATAATTGTTGTATATGCTTGTCTCTTCTAACCATTTTCTAAAACGTTTACTGTTGTTTACTTTTTCAATTAAGTTAAAAAAAAACAATTAGAAGAAATTCAATTTAGTGTTATTAAAAAAGTTTTATATAGATAAAAGAATAAATAGATATATTATATTATTTTATAAACTTGTTTAATCGAATAAACCGAAACCCATGTCATCATCTTCAGATTCTTCATCTTCTTCAGCGGCTTCTTCAGCTGGAGCATCAGCGGAAGAAGAAGCAGCAGCAGCAGCTGGAGCAGCAGAAGCGTATTTTTCTGGATTTTCAATTCTGTCAACTAATTCTTCAATTTCAGCGTAGTGATAACCAGAACCAATGGCAACAGCTAATAAATCCTTGTAGTTGTTGATTAAAGTGTGACCAACAGATGGTAAAGTTGGGTAACCAATAGCTAAAGAGATAGAAGCAATGGTAGAGACAGCAGAAACGAAATGACCAACTAATTCATCATCAGTGATATCTAAGATAGAAGCTGGGAAAACTTGACCATTGTCATAAACTTGAACAACAGTTAAACCATAAGTGAATGGAGAAATGTTTAACATGTTTAATAAAGTGGCTTCAGATGGACCGACTCTAGTACCAGCATCAACAACCTTAACATCAGAAACAATTTCAATAGTACCTCTAGCAATCTTGGTTGGAACACCTAAAGCTTGGAAGAAAGAAGTCTTACCTGGTTCCATACCAGTGTTAACAGCTGGAATCCAAATATCTTCTGGAGCAACGGCACCAGCTCTAGCTGGAGCAGCAACCTTGTTGGCAACAATGACTTCCTTAATTTCTTGTAAAGAATCGTTGGTGAAGATGAAACCAACATTACCCTTAACGAAAGGTAAGATCATTTCGAAAGCTGGTAAATCGGTAGCAAAATCTCTGATAGCTCTTCTAACCATGGTGTTCTTACCCATTAAGACAACACCTCTACCTCTTAAAGCCTTTCTGACTTCGTGCATTTGTTGAGAAGAAACATTATCAACACCAACAATGAAGGCAGATTTGTATTCTTCTAAGTATTCTCTTAATTTGTTGAAATATTCAACTTTCTTTTCACGGATACCTCCCATTTCAAATTTAGTTTATTCGTAGGTTGTTTAAAGGTTAATTCCTTGACACTGAGTTGTGAAATAATTGTTCAATTGTCAATCGTAATAACTAGTTTAATTATTCACTTTCAAATAGATTGATTATTCCGCGAAAGTGACATTTTGCGATGAGATTGGAATTTTGGATTTTGTGAAATTTTCATAATTTTTCAGAAAAAAGTTGCGTCGGTAGAAAATATTACTTAATGGGGTATTTTCTAAAGGTAGCTGGAGTTTAGTAAATTTATAGTCTTCAGAAAATGTTCTGGAGTTAAAACAGTCCCAACATAATTTATAATTAAATTTTGTGAAAGGTTCACTGGGAAATATTTCAATTGACATAGAAGTATTAAGAGGAGCGATGAGTAAAGAGTGAGTGAGACAGAGAGCCACACAGTCAATTGCCACACAACATGTCAAGCAAAGTGTTATATTTGGAACACCCTACAGACTTGGATTTAACTAACCAAGTACAATCATACAAATATATTCAAGATATAATCATACCAAACTTGTTAATAGATGATAATAAATTATTAGCTTACATTAAATGGTTTAAAGTGACCAAGAATGATAAGATTAAATCTCTTTTAGACAATTTACAAAAACATCAAGACAATAATATAATCTGTATTTATGGCTATGGGCCACATTTACAAAAATTATTAAGTGTAATAGAATTGTATAAGACCAAAATATTATCCGATAAACCATTCAAACAATATAACAAATTAACTTCATTTGATGTTGTGTCTCAAGGTAAAAACGAATTATTAGATAAAAAGATTAAAATACCCATCTTAATATCATTTATCACTATAAATGAGAATTTCTTCAAATTAGATGCTTTTACTAATGAAAAATATGGCTTTACAGAACAAGTTTAACATATAAATATATATATATAATAATAGAATGTACCATTAAATCAATAAGGAAATAGAAATTAATTACTATTTGCACTATATTAAATAAAAAAAAAAAGATTCAATGGAATATTGACCATATATTTTTCCTGTTGTCAATATTTACATTTAATTTAGGCCTCGCTTTGAATCACTAATCCACGGGAAAAGGGATTAACAATCTTCGAAGAGGACATATTGTGCTTTGATAAATATACATACAATCGTATATCCATACAATTAGCATATGTATAAATCTGTACTCTTTGCACTGTTTGTTTTTATTGAGTTTTTAGTTGACTCTGTATAACATCAGGGAAAATTATTTAAACAAAATATTCATCGCTTTATATAAGATTTGTGAAAATGAAAATTGTAAAATAACGTCAAATAAAACTTTTATTAGGGCAACAAAAAGAAAACACAATACATAATTATTAAATATTTACAAGCATTTTATTCATCCCAACCATCTTTCCATCTTTGTTGCCAGAAATCACAATTGAATTTTGGTTTCCCCAATTTAACATTAACATGATTATGTGCTTCACACATCCATCTACTTAATTCTTCCTTTGATTCCACTCTTGGTGAATACTTGGTAATATATTTCTCGAAATCCATTGCACACCAATTACAGGGATATACATGAGAAAATAATTTTAAAAATTCAGTCATATCTTCCTTTTGTGTCCGTGTAGGTTCAGTTGGATATTTAGCAGCCATTGCATGTAAAAAAGTCCATGAAGCAACACCTAATTTTTGTACATCTGGTGGATCTTCTTTCACATATGTTCTTGACCCCTCAATCATTTCACCGTTTCCCTGAAGGGTTGGCATAGGGTCTTGCTTCGATATACTAGTTTGTTCAATAGGTGTCTCTATTTTAGTATTATTAGTATTATTCTTATACATTTGATAACGATTAGTCATCTCGGTGGTTACATATTGAAATCCACGATATGCTGTACATGGAAGACAAAATTTACCATCTTTATTAAAAAATAACCCCCCAAATGTAACAGATTCATCTTGTGAGTTCGACATTTTGATTCGTGTTGGTTACTTTTGTTGTTCCTTTCGTATTTTTACACTTTAGATTGCATTTAACTTGTTTTTAAAGATCTCTTTCTTTTTCACTCTTTAAAGCAAATCCAAAATTATTTAATATGGCAAAATCTTGTATGAATTATATGTGAATATTATATTGTTTAAATAACAGCAAGATCTACTATGTGATACATTGTAACATGATCTTGTCTATTTACATGTGTATATGGCTTGTTTTTTGTTCGTTTGGTAATTAATCCAAGTTTTCTACTGGCCCAGCAGCTAAGAAATCTGATGTTTTCAACGGTCTCATAACAATACCTTGATGCTCACTTGTATTAGTAATTCCAGAAATAAGAGTCCCACGTTTCAATATCTTATTTTTGTTTGTTCTAATATACTCTTGTGCCGCTTTCAATGCAGCTTCTCTGCAAACTTCTTTTAAATCAGCACCAGAGAATCCAGCGGTTAATCTAGCAATCTTATCTAAATCAAACTCATTCTCATCTAATTTAGTATCCTTCAAAAAAATATTCAAGATTCTCTTCCTTTCTTGTTCACCAGGTAATGATATTAAAAACCTTTTAGGTAATCTTCTTAAAAATGCAGAATCAATATCATTAATTCTATTTGTGGCACCAATAATCATGATTCTGCCATTATTAATTAACCCATCCCACAAGGTCATAAATTCAGCTTTCAAAGTAGCTGTAGCTTCATGATCCATGGATGTTCTTTCCCTTAAAAAAGAGTCAATCTCATCAATAAAGATAATACATGGTTCAATCTTATTTGCTAAAGAAAAAATAGCATCGACAATTTTGTTGGATTCGCCATAATATTTATCCATGATAGATGACATTCTAATTGAAATAAAATTGACACCACTCTCTTTAGCAATAGCTTTAGCTAACATTGTCTTACCACAACCTGGTGGTCCGTAAAATAATACACCAGATGGCGCTTGTAACAATGGATTACTGGAATATAATTCAGGCATAGTCAATGGGTAAATGACACTCTCATGCAATCCATCAATTGTGCTTTCTAAGCCACCAACATCTTTAAAAGTAACTTCAATTTCATCTGGTGTCACTACAGATGATAATATATCCTTTTCATATGCATTTAGTTCTACTTCAGATAATTCAGGGTATGTTTCCACAAGTTTAATCCACTGCTTATATTGCTTGTCTTTAGATTCTTTAGATCTTCCAACGGGACCAGATTCAACATTTAGTAAACTGTTTACTAGATAGTATAATGATAACCCAGTACCCACTAAAATGGATATATCAGTAATAGTTTTCAAATCAAATCCACGAGGCATAGCTATCTAATTATATAAACTTGACAAATGTATAATAGTCAATGGTTATAAGTTTTTTAACTCTTATGTATATATTTCGATAAGTTGTTCTTATCTTTTTACCACATGTGAGTAGTCTCTTTTGCTTAATTTTTGTTAATGATGTGTTTTAGTTTTTGAAATAAGTAAAAACAATAGAATTTCAGTATTTTAATAATAAGCGATGACTTACAGGATTGGAAGTTATTAAGAAGGGTGAATGTGGTGAGTTTAGATTAAACCTGAACCGACTCATTCCATTGCTAAACAGTTAATAGCAAACTATTGGTTTTATTTTAACTACAAAGAGCTTGTTTGATATTTCAATATCAAATATTGAAATTATATATAAAATTTTCCTTAAGCAAATGTATCAGATATTATTTACATATTTAAACTTCACTTTTAAATAGTTAGATTTGTCATGTTACAAGTACCATCTACTTAGGTTGAACAAAAGTATTTGATGAGATAAACAAATTATTGATCTAATTAGAACAATTTGATATGAATAATTTAAGATACATACAAACAAAAAAAAAATAACAAACGTTTATTTCAGTACTTTATTTAATTGATCTCAAGCATATTACAAGATATCATCATACACCAAATTTGGACTACAGTCTCAGTGTAATATTCCTTATTACATGTTTGTATATTTTAGATTGCAGATTACCTATGTGCGGGTAATCCACAAGTACTATGGCCACTTGTGTGGGAAACTGGAAGATTGCTTGTCCATGTTATTTATTTAATCGAACCATATGAACTTGCAATGGATGTTGTAACAGATTGCGGACATAATCGTCCTTTATTTTGTTACTATTTTGAATATTCATATTTAATCTAATAATCTGATAATAATACTATGAACTATTATTCTATTAGATCTCTATTATATAGGGTAAACTATATAAATTAATAAAAGATATAAAGAGAAATAAAGTCTAGATAAACCAGAACATCCTGGTTTATATATGACCATCAAGTAGAAAGGATAAGATATAATATGGTATAGTAAAAGAGTTTCTTTTTGTTAATACAATATAACGTTTCTTTTTTGTGTTAAGATGAAACATGAGAACTCATATTGGAGGTCATTATGGTGTACACCCATTAATCATATTAGTCATAACCATTGTATTCCCATTATGATATTGGTGATATAGTAACCATACTATATTACCATAATAACCTAATAACCATATTATATTACAGCAATGGATGTGTTCCATTGAGAGGGTTTGTTAATGCCCAAGAATAAAGAAAGCAAGCACATCCGATACTTTTCCAGGTATTAGTTAAGTAGTTTGTATAGTAGTTAGTTAAGTTAGAATTGTAATTGGAGATATATTCAAGAGAATATATCTATCCATCGTCTAATCCTAACTATCTTTATTGTTTACTCTCGTCAGTAATAGTCCCATTTATATACGGCTCCTCCATAGATATTACACTCAGTAAGGAAAAAATTATTAACCTTCAAAATATCAGCTAAAAAATATAAACTACACTCCGATACGGGGAGTCGAACCCCGGTCTCCACGGTGAAAGCGTGATGTGATAGCCGTTACACTATATCGGACTTGTATATTTCTTTTGATTTTTAACCTCAAGGTGCCATATAGGTTTAGTGGTGTGAATTTGGCTGAATTTAAATATTATTAAAATATTACTTTTTATTTTTACACACATTTAGCCTACCAAATCTGGATATTACAAACCAATATACTGGTTTTGGTTTGGGAAGCCGAACAGTCATAAAATGTAATTTTCTAGAAAGGCGATTGCTGTAATTGTGTCTTAGGACTTACTTGCAGCCATATTGCCATTACAGGTGCAATACTACTGTGATATAGTATACCTTTACAAGTGGATATAGCAACTATGAGCTTCGATCTACCATCAGTCAAACTTTCTATTATAAGGACTGCCCTGCAATCCGTACACCCACATATAAACTCAACGACGTTCCCCCGTTACAATTTCCATTTCAGTGAATTTCTCCCTCGCAAATTTCAGAAATTTCAAAAAACACCAAGCGACGCAAAAATAAATTTGAAATTTCCAGACAGAACAAATAGGCGGGACCCCAGTGGCTCTGCCTAGCGCTCACCCAGTTTAGACAGAAGCTCTGACAGTAACTTTTTGTACTCCCGTTTAGTCACTCCGCGCAGTCTAAGTTGTAGAATCTCTCTAGGCTGGCTCTTCGTTAACTCTCTTTCTGTGTTTCTACGGGACACCAGAGAGAGTGAACCAGAGCAAGTTGTCTGAGAATTGTATGCGACTGACTATCTGATACCAGCAGTTCGATGAGGGAATTGGTTGTATTATTTGAAATGTGTTATATGTGATTCAGTAATGAATTTATTGCGTATCTTGAAACACAAAACACCGTAAGCCTAAGCGTATGTACAAATGTGAATATAATGTTGACAACAAGTGAATATGAACAGAAAATAGGAATATTTCGATGTCAAATTGGATGTGGTTTTTGAGTTTTAATGTTGAAATATTAAAAAGAAACTAAATGTAAACTAAGAATACTATTCTTTGTCAAGTGGAATTATACCTGTCTAAAATATTTACTGTAATCTATCAACTTTTTTAAGGAAATATCACCAATAAGAATTATTGTTACTAACAAAATATTATGAATTAATATTATAATGTATTAATCTTTAATTATCTTTTCCCTATAGAATAGTAAGAAATGCCTCCAAAAGTTCAATTATCTAAAGCTGCCAAAGCTGCTGCCGCTATGGCCGGTGGTAAGAAGTCTAAGAAGAAGTGGTCCAGAAAGTCCCACAAGGACAGAGCTCAACACGCTGTTATCTTAGATCAAGAAAAATACGACAGAATCTTAAAGGAAGTTCCAACTTACAAGTACATTTCTGTCTCTGTTTTAGTCGATAGATTAAAGTTAGGTGGTTCTTTAGCCAGAGTTGCTTTAAAACACTTAGAAGCTGAAGGTATTATTAAGCCAGTTTCCAAGCACGCTACTCAAGCTATCTACACTAGAGCTTCTGCTGAATAAATGTAATCGTTTCATTTTAATAAAATATATATCCAATATTTTCTTTATATAAAACTTTTGTATTTAAAACACTTTAATTTAATAAAACCATATAGTCACATATTATATTCTATTTTTCAGGTTATAAACAATATATAGAGATATATAGAAAAATGTTTAAATACGTTTAGATGCTTCTTCACGTTTAATACCTAGTTGTTTAATCTTAGCATAAATAAATCTTCTAAATGTTTCCCAATATGAAGCATATTTTGGTGGAATCTTTTTATCTAATTTAGCTAATAATCTTAATACTGTCACTTGAATATATGGGGCAAAATTTAATCTTAACCAAAAGAAACATGTATAAAATACGAAAAGGAACCCAGAAGTACCTGTCTTTAATAATAATGTATCTAAGAATAAAGTGAAAAGAATAAAAATTTCAGAATATGCTAAGACATGTAAAATATGTTTATTTTCTAAAGTTAATTGATCAAATGTCTTATCGTCATCTTTAGTAAATTCTACTTTACGATTTTTTAAATGAATAAAACTAATAATCATAAAGGGTAATAATTTATAAAATGATTTCCCACCAGCGATAAACCAAAGACCTGCAATTAATGTTGTTTGAAAATTAGGAGCAGATAAAAGATCATACCAAGTTGGTTTTAAACCTGACCAATTTTGAAACATTGTAACACCCGAGGCCATAAACACACCAATTAATGAAGATCTGAAATATAATTCTGGCATACATCTTAATAGAGAATGATACCATCTATGACCTTTAATAATTGAATAATTATGATTTACTCTTAAAAATAACCATTTCCATGATCTATACTTGAAAAATAATAAGACATGGAAGAAATATGTTAAACTAAATAATAAACCAAATGCTAACACAGCTATATGACCTGCAGTCCATATACCCTTCTGAATACTTACTGGATCTGCTTTCTTCCCAAATTTCTTTGGTCTCTTTTTAATAACTTTAATAGTTCTGGTCATTGTTTAAATGACTTGTTTGTAATTTGTAATATTAATTGATTGATTCAACACTTTAGTAAAGGACGTTGTTCTAAACAAAGATGCTGTCAAAGGGTCATCTTCTGCTTTAAAACCCCTTCAATATATATTCATTTGCAAATTTCAAGAAAAAAACGGGAATGTCTCGAAAAGTGAAATTTTAAATATCACAAAAAAGAGCGATGAGCTAAAACTGTCATAATGGCTAAGAGATCTGTAACTAAGACAGAGATAAGTGAAACAGAGATAATTGAAAGAGGATACTCAAGATGGCCAATTCAAGATTCGAATACGTGAAGCAGTTTGAAACCCATGACAAGCTGTTGCCAGATTGTTATATCGTGGTGAGAGTGGATGGGAAGAAGTTCCATGAATTTTCAAAATATTATGAATTCCGTAAACCAAATGATGAAAGAGCATTGAAATTAATGAATGCTTGTGCTAAAAACGTTGTGATGAAATATAAGACAGATATGATTCTTGCATTTGGGGAGAGTGACGAATACACTTTTATCTTGAAAAAGGATACTGCATTGTTTAATAGAAGAAGTGATAAGATTGCTACTTTATTGGGATCTTTATTTACATCAAATTATGTGTTTCTTTGGAATAAATTCTTTCCTCAGACTCCCTTAAATTTAAAGCATTTGCCATATTTTGATTCAAGATGTGTCTTATATCCAAATTTACCAATTGTTAAAGATTATTTATCCTGGAGATTTGTTGACACGCATATAAATAATTTATATAATACAGTGTTTTGGGAATTGATTCAAAAATGTGGTATGACCCCACAAGAATCTGAACAAAGACTTTGTGGGACTTTAAGTAGTGAGAAACAAGAAATCTTATTTAAAGATTGTGGGATCAATTATAATGATGAACCTGAAATGTTTAAAAAGGGTTCTCTGATAACAAGAAAGGGGGAAATTTTACACATTGATGTGATAAAGAAATTGGATGAATTGTTTGAAGGGTTTTAATAAGCATATGTGTATTATTTATTTATTTTACATAATACTAATATTATCTATAGATATAGAATTTATTTTTGAATTATTCTTACTGAGAAATATTAAAGAATTGCTTTCTTTATTGATTGAGAAGTTATAGATGGGGCTATCCTTCAATTTGTCAATAACTGAGACAATTCTACCTTCACCTATGATTTCATTCTCTTTAAAATCATATTTCCAAAGATACATCTTTCCACATTCGCTACCTGAAACAACAATAAATCGTGTTGAGCAATTTGGATCAGGAACCATTTTACAATCCAATAATGGTGAGGTTTCATTGCTTTGGGGTATCAATTTTTTGCGAAACGATTTTATAAATTCCCATTCACCTCGTATTGATCTTTTAAATAATATACAACCAAAATTTGTAATATGACACAATGCATAAACTATCTTTGAATTAGAATATTTATCAATTGTAACAATATCAATAGCAGTGACAATTTGTTCTATAGTCTCATCACGATCCTCAGCTTCGTCATTTACCCATGGTAGAGAGCAGGTTTGTCTTTCCAAATGATCTTTAATATAAAAATAAAGGAAATTATCAAATGATATGAATCCATAGGTATTTTTGCATATAAGTACATCATTAATTGAATCCATTGTATTGAATTTTTTCATTAATTTCACTCTACATGTAAGTAAATTTAACCGTAATTGTAGCAATTGACCCATCTTAGTCCCGACAATAAATTCAATAAAATTTGAATTACTATCATGTTCAAATACATCCATTGAATATATTTGGTCCTGTATATTCTCTAATTTCCAAACAAATTTAAATCCAGTGTCAACATCACTTAAAAATTGTAATTCATTCATTGTATTAATGATCACAATAGGTCCAATGGTTTCATTATTGACCATTTTCAAGTTTCTTATAAACAGTTGATCATTTTTAATGCTTCTCGGGAAGTTGATTGTATTTGGAAAAGGTGTTTTAACCTGTGTTGCTAGATCATAATAATGTAATTGTAGAAGGATCTTACCTTGCAAAAAAAAGTTTGCAGAAATTTGTTCTGTAGATTCCAATAAGATTAAGTATTTCCCCTCTATATCATAATTCTGAATAACAGTATTATCATTTGACACTTGGTATACCGTCTCTATATCATACATACTCTGTTTTTGTTATATTGAATATATGAAACTACGTAAATACCAGCTCTCTTTAATAAATATTGAAACTTGAAAATAAAGGTAAAAGTTATATGATATAATATTATTATAATATTTTTATAATATATTATATACAATTATGCTAAAAGTTATGTAAGTATAAAACGAATGAATGTTAGTTAATCTATTATTATTATTATTATTATTATTATTATTATTATTATTATTATTATTATTATTAATTATTAATTAATTGATTGATTGATTATTGAAGAAGATTGAGTATAAGTTTAATAATTTGTTACACCCAACACTCTATGTGAACTATGATCATCATCACTTTCACTACCACTACCACTTTCACTACCGGTCATTGAACCAGTATCGAATCTTTCCACAAATCTAGAATACATATTATTTGGAGAATTTTCATGTGAATCTAATTGAATATTATTATTAGTAGTAGTATTTTGATTTAGTGGTGGAGTTGTTGTCGGATCCAAAATTGGTGGAGTCATATGTTGTTTTTCATTAAGATTATCATTTGAATCTGTAACAGAAATTTCATAATCACCATCATCTTCAAATTCATCATCTAAAGTTAATGGAGTACCATGTAAATGATGTGGTGATGTTGAATTAATATTTATACCATTTTTAAGTGTACTATTACGATTTGAATTTGAATTTGAATTTGTATTATTCTTATTATTGACTTGTGGTGATGATGATGGAACAATGGTAGAATCTGGTGTCTTACCGATCATTGCATACCATAATTTTGTTAATGGATTATCACTATAAGTGGTAACAATTTGACCATCAGAATCGATATAACTTTCAGGTTTTGATCTAATGAAAAGATAATATATGATGACAAGGATAATAAACATAAATGGGATACCAATCCCTAGACAACAACCAAGAATGATATTTCTATTTTTTTTAGTTAACCCATGATGACTTGATGCAGATTTTGCATTAGATGGAGATGTATTTGTTGGTGATAATGTTACTGTTGTATAATGATTTGATAAGATTGTCATACCATGAATGACACTTGTCACAGTGGTATCTGATGATTGAACCTTTTTGGATGATGATTGTGACGTAATGGTTGTTGTTGTTCTTTTTGATATGGTAGAAGAACTTTTCTTTTTGGATAATGTTGATGTGATTCTCTTGGAAGAAACAGTACTTTTCCTTGAAATTGACGAATGAGTTGTTGAATGGTGGGTAGTAGAGGAGGTTGATGGTGGTAAAATGATGATAGAAGAAGAAGATGATGATGATGATGATGAAGAAGAAGAAGAAGAAGAAGAAGAAGAAGAAGAAGCAGGTTGAAAAGAAGATGAAGGTGGATGATATGATGAACTTTGTGGGATGTAAACGAACGTTGATGATGCAGGAGTAGATGAGGGATGGAAGTCTGACGAAGGGATAAATGACGAGTAACGTGATGAGGATGAGGGTGGATAATAGATTGAAGCTGAGTAAAAAGAACTTGATTGATGATATTCAGATGAAGGTTGTAATGTTGAAGTAGTATGCGAGGAAGAAAAGGGTCTAATAGACGATGAGTATAGTGAAGAGGATGATGGGATATATATTGAAGAAGAGGAAGAGGAAGAGGAAGAGGAAGAAGAAGGTGGTGGTGGAATGTATACTGATGAGGATGATGGCGTGGTATAAATTGATGAAGGAGAAGGTGGTAAGATCATAACACTTGAATGAGATAATGGTTGATCAGAAGTGGGAATCACAAACAAAGAAGATGAAGAAGACACCGCAGGTGAATCCATTGATGATGATATAACAATTCTTGGGAAAGAAGATGTTGGAAGAGTGTTTGTATTTGGTGGTAAAATTGGAGCCATTGAACTTGATGCAGGTTGTTGTTGTTCTCCACCAGCCAATGTATCATTAGTGATACCGTTATTGTTATTATTATCGGCAGGAGCAGGGTTATAATTGACATCTTGACTCACTACCATACAGAATGATAGTAAGACCAAAGATATGAGTAAAGAAAGATGAGATAACATGACTATTCAATCGTAGACTTTAATATACACACACAGGATTGAAACTTCTCGATACTTAGTAGAGTTTTTGCAAAAGAGATAAGATATTGTAACAATACTGTATGGGGGGATGAGATTGGCAAATATTTATACTCTAATGAGATTGGTAAATAAATATTCTCAATGAGTGTATAGATATATAATCAGGGATTTGATCTGATCTAAATATAAACATTCAACGGTAAGTAAAATGGTGCAAGGAAGAGTAGAATGAAAAATTGTTTTTATGTTATTCATTGATTTTCCCACTACGTATATTATTATTTGGGCCATAATAGAACTTTGAAATTTTGCCCGGGCTCAGATCTGTAAGACAAAAAGATCTCAACAGCAGCAGAAAACAATACTCGAGCCAGGGGAAGGGACTGTAGTGCGAGAGTGAGAGTGAGAGTGTTTGTTTGGAGAGACAGACACAGTGTGATAAGAAACTGTATCAGTTGATGGATTATGGTGGGTGAAACCAGGAATTACTGCAAAGGGCAGGGATTGCCCCTTTTGGCAACGATGCAACTGTCTTTCCTAAACAGGAAATACGAGTGTTCTTACCCGATTCGGCAAACTCGGGGTATTTATAGTAGCGTAGCGTTAAAACTAAAGATCATAAGTTATATATAGAGTTTTGAGCTTTAAGAGTAATGTCCCCCTGGATAATCGTTCTTTACACACTTATATATACATCCAGTGGTGAGGGAGTGTGGTTGAATATGATTTTTTTTTTTTTTACATATGCGATGATATTTATATTTACATGAATCTTTAATATTTTAATATGTTCACTTTTTACAATTGAACATTTGTATACACTTTAACTACATCATCAAGACTTTCTAACCCTGTAATAAAATTTTTATATGTATCCTGTGATTCGGGATTTGTAATATTCATTATATTTTCCTCCTTTGGTAAATATTCAATCCCTGTACTCTCAATTGAATATCCCAATGCCCGAACTTTTAATGCTATTTTATTTGTTTCGGAAGGTTCAGTAATAATATTAATACACTCTTCTTCTGCTGTTTCCGTCAATGCTTTCTTAACATCAATAATTCCATCCATTTCAATCACTTTATCCATCACTTCTTCTTCTTTTAATGGTTCTATATCAGACATATCTTCCTCTTCGGGTAAATCTCTGCTTACTCTAACCACACCAACTTTATTAAAATAATGTAAACAAGATCCATTTGTGGTCATATTATATCCATGTTTATTAAATTGACCTCTAACCAATGCAACTGTACGATTCTTATTATCTGTCATACTTTCAATAATTATACTACAACCTTGTGGTCCAACACCTTCATATAAATTCATTGTCATATTGGCACCAGATCCATTTGAACTTAAGCCTTGACCCTTTTTAATTGCATTTTCAATAACTTTTTTAGGTACATTATTCTTTGCAGCTTTATCTAATAACGTTTGTAATTGTGGATCTTTTAATTTAACGGCAATAGTGATTTGATTTGAATATTTATTTGATATTAAATTCTTTTGTGAATCATTTTTCATCTTATCATGTTTTATTGTAGACCATTTATTATGACCCGAATTTAAAACAGGTCTTGAATAAAAATGTCTACACAATAAAGGCAGTCTTCTATATGTTGATTTCACTTTTAACATATTGTACTATTGCTTTTCTTATCGTGTATATCTCAACTCTTCTCTCTCGTACTTCTCCGATCCCTTCTAAATACTCACAATTATTTTTTTTTTTAGTTTTTAATTTGAAGAAAAAGACAAAGAAAGAAATTAAAAAAAAAAAAAATAAAAATAATACTGTCAAAAGACAACGAACAATACACTTCACTTCAAGATTAAATATATTTAAACAAAAAAAGTCTAACAGAAATAAGATAACAATGGCTGATAAGAGAAATTTGATTGCTGTCATTGGTGATGAAGATACTACCACTGGTCTATTATTAGCTGGTATCGGTCAAATTAGTCCAGACACAAATGAAAAGAATTTTTTCATTTATAAAGATGATAAGACCACATTAGAAGAAATTTCTAATAAATTTGATGAATTTACTACTGAAAGATCAGATATTGCTATCTTATTGATTAATCAACATGTTGCTGATATCATTAGATCCAAGATTGATAATTTTGTTGCTCCATTCCCAGCTATTTTAGAAATTCCATCAAAGGATCATCCATATGATCCAGAAAAGGATTCTGTGTTGAAAAGAGTCAAGAAATTATTTGGGGAATAGACTATTTGATATAGGATCATTTTATTTTTCCTTCAACATCAGTACCTGTACGTTCATCTTTACTTTATGTACATATACAACTTCATTTTATAACAATAATAGTCCAAAAAACAAAAAATGGTATAGCATTAATATTATGTTATTTAGATAGAAAAAAAATTATAAGAAGTTATATACACAAATATATATAATACATTAATAAAATAATAAAAAAATTTATAACAATTCTTTAACAGTCTTTTCTAAGACTTCAATAAAGATATCAACATGGTTTTCACTAAAAGTTAAAGTTGGTCTTAGTCTAACAGCTAATTCTGCACATCCACCAACATTACAACCATTTACTCTTAATTTTGATAAAAGAATATTTCTTAATTCAGTAGTTGGTAAATCCCATGCAATGAAAGTACCTCTATTTTTACCTCTTAATCTAGCAAAATAAGTTGGATATTTAATTTGTAATGATTCTAATTTATCAAATAAATATCCCCCAACTTTATTAACATGGTTCAATAAATCATTATTAACAATTTCTTCACCAATGGTACCAGCCACGATCATTCTAGCTTGATCACCACACCAGGTGTTAAATTGTCTATATGGTTCATTTGGAATAAAATCTTGATCATGGAAGAAATAACCTGCACTTTGGAATTTCTTTGAAAAAGTCACTAAATCTACAGGTGGTTGAATATCAGCATATTCATGACACCACATCTTACCAGTGGCACCAACACCAGTTTGAACTTCATCGATGATATAAACTACCCCATGTTTTAAAGTAATATCTCTTAATTTTTGTAAGAAATATTTAGATGCATGATTATCACCACCTTCAGATTGAATTGGTTCGATTAATAATGCGGCAACAGGAATTTTCCAACTAGTAATTAAATCTTCAACAATTCTTAAACATCTATCATCTTCTTTCTTATTAATATCAATATTTGATTCTAAAGGATATTGATAATATGGATATTCTGCATGTGGCCAATCAAAACTTGGGAAATCTAATTTATGAACTGGTTTAGAACAAGTACATGAACCACTAGCAAATAATCTACCATGGAAGGCCTTTTTAAAGGATAAGACAGCTAATTGTGGAGAACCTGGAGCTTTATTTTCCATAACTGAGGTTAATTCTTCTTCAGTGAAAGGAACATTTCTACCACCACGTTTCTTTTGCATATAATACATGAAAGCAGCTTTAAATGCTAATTCGTTAGCATCAGCACCAGAAAGACCACTCCAAACATTAGTTTGTCCCTTTGGAGCCACTTTTAAAATTTGGGCTAAGACATCATTTAATTCCTTTGATGGGAAATTACCTAAAGCAGCTCTATTAACAATTGCGTTCTTCATTTCTTTAGTGTCTAATAAAGAAATTAATTTTGGATTATTATAACCTAAAGCAATGGATGCAATTTGTGCATATAAATCTAAAAAGGTATTACCATCAACGTCAGTAACATAATTACCTAAAGATTTATCATAATCAGCAACAAAATAAGCAGGTCTTGAATCAAAAGTGTTTGATAACTGTTTTAAAGCTTCTTGACCCTTTGGGCCTGGAACAGAAGATGTAACCACAGAAGGTTCTTTTGGTTCGAATGGGTAATATTTAGCACTAATAGTCATGTTTGAAAAAATGGGTCTGAATTGAGTCAGATACAGTTATTTAGTAGTTGTTCGTAATTGAGTCGAAGATTGAACTGGATTAAATGTTAAAAGATGTATAAAGGGTTCTTCTAACAGTTGTTTAATTCCAATTTGAAAGTTGAAGTGTTGTTTTTTCTATTTTATATGGTAGTAATAGAAAAGAATCTCTTATTGGTTCGATGATGTTTTTTTTTCATTAAAGTAACCAAGATGATTTAAAGGAAAAAAAGATAGGTTAGAGTACCTTTTAAAGGTGCAAATTCATTTCCTTTATATACATATTTTTTTTTCAAAGCCTTGTGCTGTTGTTTCATGAATCATCGATGTTAAAAGGAAGATGTATCACCTGAGTGAATTTTTCTGTGTCATAACAAGTGACTTTTAGTGATAGCGATTCTAAAAAGCTTAATCTAGAAAAGATACGTTATCAAATACACTAAATAAGATAGGTTTGGATCGATTTGGCCTCGTGTTTGATACTAATCTGTTATCAACCTTTTTATCTACCTGGTTTCTATCTGTTTGGCAGTACTCTAAAAATGAATTTTGAGTACCTTAATTTTTCATTATTGGCAAGATTACCCGATAAGGTATTAAGACTCGATATCTGATAAGCAGATAAGCAGATAAGACTAGATAGTCTGTTCTTTAACTTTGGAATCTTGTTTTGATATTGTAGAGAAATTTGTATGTGACTCTTTGTTTGTTTTCAATTCAGTTTCCTTTGAATGATTGTTTGACTTACAGCTTGGAAATTGATCAATGATAACGTTATAAGAAATAACTTGAGTTATTAAACATTCTAAACAGTGATACTTGTACAAATATAACTCGGATTAGATGGAAATGGAACAGAAAATATAGATATATCGCTCAACTTAGTAATACAATTGGTGTGTTTGTTTTTTATTATTTATAAGGTAATCTTAGTAGTTTACATGTTTATATTAAATATATATCATAACGAAATATTTTTATTTTGAAATAGCATATTTCATGCTTAAATGGGTTTATAATTACTTTTTATTTTATTATTGGAAGATGTGTTCAAAGTAGTAAGTAACACATGGGTATTATTTTGATTTATTATTTTTATGCGAATTTATTAAAACAAAGAGAAATGGATTATGGACAAACTTCTTCTTCAGTCCATATTTCATGACCTGAAATTATCCCACATACCTCTTCTTCCACTTCCTCTTCATCATCATCGTCATCATTATCATGAGGTTCTTCCTCATTCTTAGCATCATTATCGTTATCATCATTATTATTATTGTTGGTGGTAGTCGTCGTAATAGTAGCATCTTCATCTTCAAGTTCATCTTCAAGATCAGATTCTGACATTACAGCGTCGAAACATCTCTTAAACACTCTTCTTTCACCACCACGTCCATCTTTAAGATTCAAATAATCAACTTGATCGATACAAAGACATACAACACCGAAATTTTCTAAACCTGCATCTTCTTTAGCACCATCAACACCTCTTTGAATCTTATCTAATTTCTTACTTGTTTCATTTGTCAGTATTTCACCTGGTGGTGGTTTTCTATATAATGATTTAGCAGCTCTTGATAATGTACACCATTCTCTCATAACTTCATCATTCCAATCTTTACATTCAGGAAATCTATAAATTATTTCCGTTATCTCACCTTCTTCTTCGTTATTTATTTTATCATCAACTTCATCAGTTTTGTCATTATTCTTTTCATTAGTGGTTGTAGTAGAGGTGATTTCATCATTTTTATTATTAGATCTAATTATCTCCTTTATGAGAATACCATATTTAGCTAACATTTTATCAGCAATTTCATTTTCGCCATTTAATGAAACAGTGAACCATTCACCACTTAATCTATATTGTTCCCAAGTACTTGGAAAATAAAAACAACCTTCAAAATATTGTTTTTGATTTGGACTAACTTTCATCTTATCACTTCTTAAGTCTGAATTAAAAGTTAATACATTTGTCTTCTTATCATTGAAAAGAAAATCTCGGAGCACAACAGTTCTTACACGAGGTTTAATCTCTTCATTATCATCTTCATCAGTAGATATTTCCACCGTAGAGAATTGAAATGGAGTGAATGGATGGTTTTCATTTAAATTGTTCTTACATGATTGTTGGAAAAGTGGCACCCAGGGGGCCATTTGTCTAGACATATTTCCAACCGATCTAATTAATCTTAATGCAAATAAGAAAGCACAAATATATTATTTTAAATATGTTCACACACTTAAAAGGTTACTGGATTTTTGAATGGGAAGCAATTGATGGTTTAAAAACCCAATTTGAAATTAACACTCTCTTATGCCAAGATGTTCAATAAAATTCGATATTTTTTCACAATGATGACACTAATGCCAGTAAGATTATTTACTCATTTCATGAAAAACAACTTTTTTTTTCGCGAGCGATGATAAAAACGTGTGTTACCCTCATTTACTGCCATATTTTTAAGAGTGGTTTGTATGACAATAATTTGTGACACCAGTGGGACATGTCCCGTGTCATTGAAGCAAGGTTCAGGGAAATTAATGTGTGTGGATTATTTATTTCTCTTTGTATGTATTCTTTTTAATATGTTGAAACAAGAGAAAATTTGACTTTAAATGCCATTTTTTTTATAAACTACAATATTGTATGAATTGGAAGTTTAGTCATAGACAAGATTGTAAAGGCACTTTTTAAGGTTTCCATATTAATATTTTTTTTTCAGATAAAACAAAGGACAAATAAAGAAACTAGACTTTAGTGGAGTCTTAAATCTATTTGATAGATTAGCGTTAAATATGAAAAAATTCTGGATACCAAGTATTTTGCTGGTTTTTTGAAAGTATTATCATGTACACTTTACACTCTAGAGTAAAGTTTTGTTATGAAGTAGCTAATTGAATGAAAAAACTTTACTTTCGAATATTGTTTATTCTAGATTAGTTTCATTTGTTTTTAATAGTATTTTCCAATCTTAACTTTTTACAATAAATATAAAATATTAAAAAATTCCTTATCTCTAAAAGCAAAATAATGTTTAACCTTGATAATGGTAATTCTATATTTGAAGGTTAAAATATGATTTAATATCTTTTTAAAATTACAAACTATTACAAATCTTTTATTACTTTTCATTCCTTCTTCAAGAACTATATTGTAAATTTCCAAAAAAATCAAACAGTAACTTCCCCAGGAAGATACATGATCAACAAGATACCTTTACTACTTAATTTATCTAACACTGTAAAATACAAAATATTCGGTTTTTATTTTTTAGTTTGGTCAGATATAATGTAGCCACATCGACTAATCACTTAGTCAACGATTATAGTTAAGAAATAGAAAGAACATCTAACCGTTTTTGGTTCACTAACTAATAAGTGTCTTGGCAACACCAATATACTCAACACATAGGGTACACATTTGCACAGAGTAATTAAGTATAATATTGTCGGTATGATTTTCCAACTTTTGCTATAACCTATTAAGAAATTGCTACAGAGAAATAGAACAAAATTACCCCACAGATTATTAAAATTATTCAAATTCTTTATCAGATATTATTAACCTTTACTAAGAATGGATATTCCCAAAGGGGTATATATTTTACTTTTTTAATAACAGGTAAAAATGGATATAACTATATTTGGGAAATATTTTGTCTTCGTTAAAATATGTTTTATAACACAAAATGAATCAATAAGCCTACTAAGTTTTTCAATACATTGAAGATTTACCCAAGTTCCCCTTCCACCTTAATGAATTAAAAGCTTTATTTTAAATATATAAGAAATTGAATTCGTCAAGAGAATTTTATGTTTGATTCAGATATAGTTCCCATTCACTTTTTAAACTCCACCTCAAACACTAAAACCCATCTCCCTTGTTCTCCCCTACAAATATTTTTATGGAATGATATCACCACTGATAACTTATTACATTAACTTATTACATCATCTTTTATCATCACCCAAACTGATGATTACATCATATTCGTCATAAGCGAACCCAGTAAATCTTTCTACATACTACCTACTGATAAATATTTGCTCTTACTCGTAGATAAATCAGCATTAACCCCCCATTCATAATTGAAAAATTATTCAAGAGAAATTCTTGCTTGAGTAATTTTATCAGAAATTTTCTTTGTAATAAAGATAATATTAAGTCATTTCAAGAAACCAAATATGGGAAAGCTATTTGAGAGGGAATAAAATATATTATTACAAGATATGCAAGTGTTGTTTGTATACTACACAATAAAGTTACGTCATATCTATTTAAATTTCATTAAATTTATTATCGAGAAATAAACTTTTAAACTTCGTCTGATTTTTTTCTCTCTTGGCCACCATTAGAAACAATTAGATACTGGAATTATTAAGGGCAAATAAAAACATTTGATCTGCCCTCTAATTTTATTACACTTCTGTTAGAATAAAAAAAAGAAAAAATAATAGAAAAAATTAGAGTTGGTGGGAAAATCCTTCCTGGAAAGTCTGAAAATCATTAATAAACATGCAATTTTGTTAGGGTTCCTATTCTTACACTTATAAAAAAATTGAAATTTTACTGAGCATGGGAAATCCCAAGAATTTTTCTTGAATCGTTTACCTCTAATTACCAATTAGATAATAAATCCTCAATGGGCTAAGATACGAGTAAAATAATAACTTTATTACTTTGTTTAACGCAAATGATGTTAGTAATAAGCATTGTTCCTTGAAAAGTTTAGTCCCCGGATGCAAGTTTGCTGTATGAAACTAACTTTAATTTGTTGACGAGGTCATGGCAACGGACGGTAACTACGGAAAACACAATAGAATCCGGACTGCTCTTACATGGATATAATTACATTTAATCCGAAATAACAATAGAAGCTAATGTGATCAGTTTTAAAACGTGTGTAACGATAAACATCTCAATAAAAAACTGGTGGTTTCTTTGCCCAAAACGGTAAATTTCATTAGAATATTTCAATTAAAAAGAAAGAAAGGAAAAAGGGAATAAAACTCAAAGAAATCAAGGAGAAAGATATGAAAAAAGGTAAAAAATAAAACTTTCTGTTGAGAAATGTTGGATAATATGAATAGGCTTTAAGCAATAATCATCCGAGGGTTTTAATATGCCATCAAGAATTCATAATTTAACCTTAGAATGACCATTTTTCTACTTTACTTCATTCTTGAGTTTACTAATTGGGTCATATTGATGCTAGTTTAACTTTTCTTTTCTTTTTTTCTGCTTCTTTTTTGGTTCAGCTCTTTATCTTAATTACAAGACTTGCTGATATCAGGTAAACATTCAGGAAAGGCACAAAAATTAACCAGCATACTTGCAGGAAAGTAATTGAATTACATGTATTCGAAAAGGGGGCAACTTTAAGGCAGGTTAAACCACAAAAAGTATTGGAGTGGTGGAGTATAACGTGCCGTTTGGCCATTAAAAACCAAGAGATTAATTTAAGTCTACGATCTATTACTGTAACTGGTGATCTGTGAGTAAAAAAAAAGTAGTTATACATGCCTGTGAATAAATATGTTGGTAGGGGCAGTTAAGACAACTAAATACCACCAACTTTATGCCATTCCTCAAAGAAGTAACATTACATTGTCATTCTGAATGTCATCCACTTTAGGTGGAAATAAAAAATCTAATTAAATTTCGTATAACTTAATTAAACCTTATTGTTTTTGTTTTTTGAAAGTAGGAAAAAAATCACAATAAAAAATTAAGGGTAATCTATATGATAAATACGGAAACTTACTTGATTTGGATTGGTTTGATCAAAATACAATTAGATGTCCCAATTGGAACATATCCTTTTTGGGTAAAAAAGTTGAATGAATAGTAAAAACTTACTAATTAAGATGATGAAAGGTATGCAATGATAAGAATATGTGTCTTTCACAAAAGGTTCTTTACAAAGTGGAGCAATATAGGAAGATGGTGAAATCTCCCGGGGATCTTCCAAAGATATCCATGTCATTTTTTTTTCCCCCCGCTAATGATTGATTTTCCAAACAATCAATGTTTGTACTTTAGTCAATGATTTTCTAACTTTGGTTTACGAATGTTTTTCATAGTGGAAAAAATAAACCGAAAAGAGGCATTAAGATAAGTATGGTCAAGAATTTCACCGACCATAAGCGATATATACGTTAATTATACCACTTTAGGTATTTAATTGTGATGAAGAAGAATTTCGGAAGAAAAAAAAAATATTAAGGAGGGTTCTTCTTCATCAATTTAACATCAGGAACTGTTGGTACTAGTAAGAACGTCAATAATATAAGAAGAATTTTCTTGAAAAGCCATTTGTACCAAAAGAAAAGAACAAATCATACACATATACAAGACAACAGTAATAAGGAAAAAAAACACAACAACAGTTAATCATGAATTTTTTATTTGCATTTTTCCTGATACACATTAGCACAAAAAACACAACTAATTTTTTCTTCTTCTTAGTTATGAGATGAGATTATTTTCTTGTCGGTTCAAAAAGAACGATAATAACTCATCCATGTCATAGCTTAGTAAGACCATAATATTAAATGGAAGAATTAGCTTCTAGTAAAAAAATATATCACACATATCAATTATCACTTATCTTTATTACCCTTTTAGGATTCGAACAATTGATTTTATTTGAAAGTAAAGACAAAAGGACCAGGGGGCCAAGGTTTCCCTTTTAAGAAATCCCGGTTTCGGTACAGGGGAGGCTGTCTATTGTCTGCCACGCGAGTTGTTATTGAGACAATAGGTGTGTATCCGTTTTGAATTAAAAAAATTGGAGCCGATATGAATCCCTTACCTTTTTGGGTGAGTGTTTTTAGCTGGGAAATCGCGATAATCGAGTGAAAATTTTCGTATATTGGATCTTGAAATAACAGAATGTGCCTTTACTGGGTTAAAATTTTTGTAAATAATTAACTCGCACAAAAAATTGCCTCCAGGGGGTAACAAATCTTATTGTTTGTATTGTCCGGCTATTCCACAGTTTTCCTCCCTTTCCTTTAAAGATTGTGTTCTCTAAGTTTTATTGTCTGCAGGAGCCCAAAACCTTGATTCGATATTTTTCGTATAAAGTTTTTGCTAGAGGCTGGACAATAGACAAATATCCTTTTTTGCAAATCGGATGGTTCTTTTCCGCTGGCTATTTACTGGGTTATTAATTTTAATCGATCTATGGAAGAAACAATGCCTTAGTTAGACTTTGTTAAAAAAGTATTGTCCTGCACTTTAGAACAATCATATCTGAATTGTTTACCTTTTTCCATGTAATTACCTCCAATTATTACCTGTTTTTTTTAAACTTCCACTTTCTTTGACCACCTTGGCATACCAAATAAATTATCCATTCCTATTTTCTCCCATTTAGGTGGAGTAAAACGAGGTTCTTCAACGATATTACCAGTCTTTATAACACCTTCTTTGTTTCCCTTTCTATTATATTTTTTTCTTTTTATCTATTATACTTGCTGGGATAATAGCTATTTTCACTGGCTTTGAACATTTCTTATTTTATCTTGTCTTTTTCATCTTACAAATCCTCCTCTCTCCTCCACTTTGATATTGATTAACATCTTAAACTCGGACGTTATTCTTTTCCCATTTTATATAAATATAACAGTATTTTCTCCATTACACTTCATATTTATAATAACTTTTCTAAATTGGGTTATACTCATCTCACGTCCAAAGATCGTTGAACATTAAAAAGAGTATATTTATTACCACTGAAAAAGGAGATTCCGGAATTTCTTTCAAATATACATACAAATATTTTTTTTTTAATTTAAACTAACTTGAATTCCACACAAAAAAAAAGATGAAGGTCTCAAATATTGTGTCTTTATCTATACCGCTATTAACAGCCTCCACACTCGTTAAGGCCTATCCTGGTGAAGCTGAAAATGCTGTTGATCCAGCACAACAACCAAATGCTGAACCACCTGAGACTTATGCTATATCTGCTGCTAACCAACAAGCCATTGTCGATGAACATAATAAATTTAGAGCATTACATGTCGATACTGGTCCATTAACTTGGTCAGATACTTTAGCTGAATATGCTATGAAATATGCTGCTGCCTATAATTGTTCGACTGGTAGTCTACAGCATTCGGGCGGTGAGTATGGTGAAAATTTAGCTTTAGGTTATTCTCCAGTTGGTTCCGTTGATGCCTGGTATGCTGAAATTAAGGATTATGATTATTCCAAATCTGATTTTACAGAAGCCGCTGGTCATTTCACTCAAGTTGTTTGGAAGGATTCTAGACAGGTTGGTTGTGCTATGAGATATTGTAACGGTTATTGGGGTGATTATGTTGTTTGTGAATATGATCCATCTGGTAACTATTTAGGTGAATTCGCTGATAATGTTATGCCGTTAAAAGAACAACCTGCCAAATCTTCTACCACTTCTACCACTTCTACTACTTCTACTACTTCTACCGCTTCTACCGCTTCTACTACAACTCCAGCCGCTAAATATTCTGTTGCAAGCCTTAAGGCTGCTCAAAAATCTTCTATTGCTGATGTTGCAAAGAAGTCTTCCCAAGCTGCCCTTATTAATAAGCCATCTCAAGCTACTGTTGTTACCTCTTCCGCTCATGTGAGTACAACTCTTGCTACTACCCTTGCCTTAGTACCATCCACCAGCGTTTTGGCTCCCGCCTCTGCTTTATACGGTAATTCTACTTTCGAAACTACCAACAGGGTTGATGCTATTGGTGTCAATTGGGTTAGTGGTACTGCCACTGGTACTGTCCGTACCAGTAATGCTAAAGATGCTGCTTATGCTACTGCTGCTCATGGTTCTGGTGTTGCTGCTTCTGCCAAGATTCAAACCACTGCTACCACCACTACAACTAACAATTCTGAAATTATTCACACCATTGAATGTCCAGCTTGTTCATTATCTGGTGCTGCTGCCGATGCTGCTGCTAAGGCTGCTGCTACTGCTACTACTGCTCTTCAAGTTGGTATTGTTACCAAACAAGACAATGCCGTGTACAGAGTTAGAACCACTTATATTACTGATGGTGTCGTTGTCACCACATTCACTACTTTCTGTCCAGAAAGTGGTAAAGCTGTCCCAACTCTAGTTGCTTCTCACCATGCTGTTGCTGCTAAGGCTGCTAATAAGGCTGCTGATGTCACCGCCATTACTACTACTGTTGAAGGCGGTGAAGTTGAAACAACTACTGTTAGTGCTGCTGCTCAAGCCAAGGGTACTACTACTACTATTAATGGTCAACAAGCTGCCCCAACAACTGAACAAACTACTTCTGCTTCTGCTGTTGCTAAGACTGAAAGGGCTAACCCAGCTGCTACCACCACTACTGTTGCTAACACCCAAGAAGCTAAGACCACTACTGTTGCTAACACCCAAGAAGCTAAGACCACTACTGTTGCTAACACCCAAGAAGCTAAGACCACTACTGTTGCTAACACCCAAGAAGCTAAGACCACTACTGTTGCTAACACCCAAGAAGCTAAGACCACTACTGTTGCTAACACCCAAGAAGCTAAGACCACTACTGTTGCTAACACCCAAGAAGCTAAGACCACTACTGTTGCTAACACCCAAGAAGCTAAGGCCACTACTGTTGCTAACACCCAAGAAGCTAAGACTACTACAGCTCCACAAGCCCAACAACAACCAGCTTCCGTTAAAGCTTATACTCAATCTACTGCTAACCGTGAAGCCCAAGCTGGTGTCATTTCAACTGCTGATACTAAGTCTGCTCCAGCTATTAAATCTTACGAAGGTTTAGCCAACAATATGAATCCAAATTTCTTATTTAGTGCCGCTGCTATGATTGCTTTATCTTTCTTCTAGATGCATTAAAATTTAACCCCCCCTTTCTACTTTTCAAGTATGATAAATAAAAAAATCTATATGTATTATAGAATAACTGATTATCAAGGCTCATGTTAATTTTCTCAATCGATATATTATTTATCTACTCTCATTTATTTCAATCTTTTATATAATATTCATGTATATCATTCGTTTAAATCAACAATATATTTGTTCTTAGGCATTATTCTGAACTTTTGTGTACCTTCTGTCTTGTATCTTTTTGATTTTCTTAATACGCGTCAAATCTGTTACGCGTATATCTTTATGTTTTTTTTTCTTTAATGGGAATAATAAATTTGATCTTCTGTGAAAGTTAACAGGTAATTTGAATAAAAATTTAGAAAAATGTTCTGCTAGCTGACGAGCAAATCAAACTTCCAAAGGATCTTAAACAAATACATGCTAGATGAAGAGGGCAGTCTCTTTAAATCAACTACTAAATGGTAACTCAGTAGTCAAAAAGACGAAGATAAAAGAAAACTCAAAAAATGATAAGTTGAAGAAACCAGAGACTATAGAACTGCTAGATTCTCCAAAAAAAGAAGATGTGAAACCAATTCAAACCAAAAAGTCTAAAATTATTCCAATAGGTGATAAGGTTGCAACAGCCTCAGTGAAAAATTTTCTTATGATGAAACCACCAAAAGCAGAGAAACCTTCTAAAGACAAGATAAAATCTGGAGAGAAATGTAAATACAATCAAGATACTATATCGTTAGATGATATCGACGAGAATGACGATAACGATGATCAAATGAGTATACAAGAGGTCATAAATCTAGAAAATGAGAATTTCGAGAATATAATAAATCCGAAGAGATTAAGTGGACCCATAACAAATGTCAAGAGAACGAACTTAAAAGATCTATTCTCCACTATGAGAAAACCTAAGGATGGCGAAGATATTGTTGACGAAGATGAGTATAGTACAAGACCTTTTAAAAGGTTGAATCCAATATCGAAATTAACTGACCTGGAAACACCTCTACCCAAGAGACAACTAATCCAGCCAAATGATGAACCATCACCCTATGCTGAAATTACCATCAAACAATTGAACGAAAAGAAATTGGATAACCCTACATCTGAATATATTTTCGATTCCAGTGATTATGAATATCTACGAAACAAAACGAATAAAGATGTCACAACCAATGTTATCGAAACTTCTATAAAAATTGCCAAATACTCCACCTTATGGACAGAATTATTTCAACCCAAAGCTTTATCTGAAGTACTTCTTGATACAAGATTGAAAAGAGCCGTCCACAAATGGCTAAATGATGCCTTTACCAAATTGAAGAAACCTACTACGAGGCATACTTTAATTAATAGCCGAAAGAATTTAAAAGGTACACACTCAGGTACTTTACTGTTCGATGGTTTTATAATCCCTGATGATATGATGGATGAGGATGAGGATGAAGATGGTCTAGAAGAATTTGTTCCCTTAATGATCTTACACGGTGATGGTGTCGGGAAAACGACTTTAATAAATGTTATCATGCAAGAAATTAAAGGTCAAATATTAGATATTAGTAGTTCTCAAAATAGAAGCAAGAAAGAGCTTTTAGATAAATTATCTGAATATTGCACATCTCATTATGTTAAAGACAAAAAATCATACGGTATAGTTTTATTCGATGATGTTGATGTGTTGTTTAGAGAACATGATAAACAATTTTGGGCTATGGTAGAAACTTTACTTCTTAAGTCTAGAAAACCTATAATATTAATATGTAAAGATATTAATTTTATTCCAACCAATTTAATTGATCTTTGCGAAGAGTCAAAGAGCTTATTTGAGGCTAAGAAAGTTTTATCCAAAACTGTATTGGCATTTCTTACAGAATATTGTAAAACTATAGGTTTAGAAATTCCAAACGATGTGTTGTTGTCAATTATTAAATCAAACCAAAAAGATATAAGGAAATGTTTATTGCAATTACAATTCTTATTTTCTTATAATGACAATTTAACAATTACTCAAGGTTCAAGTGAGTATAAGATAACTTTGCCAATGCCCCAGACTGTATCTGAATATTGTAATATTCATGATTTAACATCCAGTAATGAGATCGTGGACAATCGTACCAAGTATAAATCTTTGATACCACAAGACATTGATGTGACATTGATGACTCCTGATGCAGTTAGATTATTAAACTCCACTGAAGATGAACAAATCCGATTAAAGAATGATTATATGGTAGATTATCGTATGAATATTTCTGACAAGTTAAAGAACCCGTTGATGCCATATGAATTGAGTGTTGGTATGTATTTAAACCATCAATTAAAGGAGCACATCGGTAAATGCCCAGATTCTAGTAAAAAAATGGCAACTCTGGAAAAGAGATCAGTAGACTTTCTAACTTCTAGAGTCCCCATTCATAATTTATCTACTGTTCGAAAGACCAGAAATTCTCGTAAAGTGAAAGAAATCTTAGATAGATTCCAAGGTGGATTAGATTATCAAAGGCAAGATAATGATGACACAATTGTAGATTTCAATTTTTTTATGACTACAAATAGAAAGATAGCACAGGATTTGAATCCATATGTATTAGAAATTGCCAAATCTGATTCACATAGTAAGAATTTCAATAAGGGACAATTTGAAGCTGCCTCTAAAGATGTTCCTGAATCTGATCATTCTGAAGTTGTGCATCATTTATCTGCAGAGGGAATCTTTAGAACTGTACATTTTTACTCTAACCCACAGAAGGTTATTGATTGTTGGTCTTCCATAACCACAACTGCTGACAAAACACCAACTTAGTAAGAATCACATATAGTTCTATATTCTCGTATATAGACATAGCATTATTGCATTAACATTAGTTAAATTTCCGGCTTTTAGAACCATTCTCTAATAACTTCCTTATGCAATGGCTTAGTTTTTTCAATTTCTAAAAATATCATTAAATATTTAAAGTGAAATAGTCAGCTTTGAAATACTAATGAATGAAACTCATTGAAATATCTGTTAATCAGACAGGAAGAACCTCATATTAGACTATTTATCAATACTGGAATGACAGAACAAGAGGAAGTGATAGAGAATCCTGAAATTTTGGAAGTAAATATCAATTCAAAAGTGCAACCATGCAAGAATATAATCAATCTTCTACATAATGGGTTGATATCAAATAACGAAGACACTACACCTACAGCATTATTAATTTTAAATCAACATATTGATATTGGACAATTATTCATTAAGTTCTGGCATAACAGTTCATTAAGAGTTTGTGCTGATGGTGCGGCTAATAGATTATATGATTTTTTTAAAGATGATGAGGTAGAAAGATCAAAATATATACCTAATTATATTATTGGTGATCTTGATTCTATTAAAGCTGATGTTTTCAAATATTATGAAGCATTAGGGGTTGTTATTATTAAGCAAACCACGCAGTATTCTACAGATTTTACTAAATGTGTGAATTTAATTTCCATTCATTATAATTTGCCATCATTCAAAGTCTTTTTACAAAGTCATAAATCAGAGAATAATAATGGTATTGAATTAGAACGTGGTATTCATGACTTTTATAATGAAATGGTGGCAAAAGTTGGTGCTATGAATAAACTTCCATGTATAAATTTAATGGTAATTAATGGTATTGGAGGAAGATTTGATCAAACTATTCATTCAATTACTCAATTGTATAACTTAAAAAAACAAGATCCATATTTGCAAATGTCATTTATTACCAATACAGATATTATTATTTTAATCCCAAAGGGTGGTTCATTATTAAAATTTGATTCAAAATTTAGACAACGTTGTATTGGTAATTGTGGACTTTTACCCATTGGTGAACCTACCACGATTATTGAGACCTGTGGGTTGAAATGGGATGTTAAACATTGGGATACAAGTATTTCTACGGGGAAAGTGAGTAGTAATAATAGATTTGTTGGACAAGATAAATGTTATTTTAATGTTAAAGATGATCTTGTATTAAATATTGAAATATTTTTAGACGAGCTTATAGAATATATATAGGGATAATTATAGAATAATAAATAAAAAGATTACTTATTAGTTAGAGGAATATTAAGTGTTTGTTGTTTTCTATTGTTTATTTCAACTTATTAAATTCATCGACTAAAGCTTGACCTAATAGACCTGGAGTCTCTACGACGGCAACCCCAACGTCTTTTAAAGCTTGTTTTTTTGAATTAGCATCTGTCCCTGAACCTTCGACAATAGCACCAGAATGACCCATTCTAACACCTTTCATTTGACCCGCAACATTACCGGCAATGAAAGATGCCACAGGTAATGGATTTGATCTTGTATAATTAAATTCTTTTAAGAATTGTGCAGCTTCAATTTCTGCTTTCCCACCAATTTCACCTAACATAATAATCCCTTCAGTTTCTTCATGATTTAAGAATAATTTTAAAGCGTCGATGAAATCTGTACCTGGGAATGCATCACCACCCATCCCAATGACTAAAGATTGACCTAAATTATGATTTGTGGTTTGTTGTACAGCTTCATAAGTTAAAGTTCCTGATCTTGAAATAATCCCAATTTTCCCTGGTTTAAAAATCTTAGCAGGTTGAATCCCAATTCTCACCTGAGTTTTTGGATTAATAATCCCTGGACAATTTGGTCCCACAAGTCTTGTCTTATCTTGTGATTTTAACATTTCACTAATATATAACATATCATGTTGCGGGATCCCCTCAGTGATACATACAGCAAGTGGGATTTCTGCCTCGATGGCTTCTTTAATTGCAGCAGCGGCGAATGGTGGTGGAATAAAAATACCTGTAGCATCTGCACCAGTGTTTTTAATTGCATCTTTAACCGTAGCAAAAACAGGTTTATTTAAATGTAATTGACCAGCTTTTTTAGGGTTTGTACCACCTACAACATTAGTACCATAATCCATAGATAATTGTGCATGGAATGAACCTTGTTTCCCTGTAAAACCTTGGAAGATAACTTTTGTATCTCTTGGTAATAATAAATTTTGAATTGTCTTATCATATGGAGTCTCAGCTTTATGAATAAATCTGCAAGATAATTTTTGTAAATTGAGTAATTTGTTGCTTCTTAACATATTTGTTTGTTTCTGTTGTTGTTGTTGTCTTCGAGGGATCGTATGTGAATGTTTTGATGTTCCCCGCAATTTAAATGGGTTGTGTTTAAATATAATTAAATAAATAAAATTGTGTATAATTTTGAAAGCAATCTATTGAAAATATAGCAATAACAAATTTGAACCTTTGTTATGGACAAAATTGTATGCTGTATATATATATGCTTCTTATCTATCAAATAGTAATTATATAAGTTTAGTTATCAAGAAAATTATGAAGTATAAATTACCATTCCATCCAAAGGTTCCTTCGAGGCTTTATATAGTTCTTAGAAATATCCTTACCATTGCTCTCTTGTCCCTGCTCCTCTTGCCAATAAAAGTTTGTTGTTTTAATGTGATACTAACATCAACTACTTCTCCACTCTCTCTAATTGTGATATTAATATTGGAGATAACGTTTGTTTGCTTGTTTGTTTGTTTGTTGGAGAAGTTGTTGTTATTATTATTTGATAGTGAGCTATTGTTTTCTTTGGTTATTTCTCCAATTTATTTCAAAGGGGTGGGAAAACGTTAGGGTTTGGCCCAAAGAGGATAGGCCTTGATTATGTTAGGGGTTTGCCCGATTGGGATAGGGTTTGTGATATGTCGTTATCCACGGAATTCAGTGATTAGATATCTGAATAATATAAGAATAAGAATATGAAGAAGTGATACATTAGCAAGACAGTTAAGACCACTCAACCAAGCAAAAGAATTAACAATATCAAATCAGTATGACTGAAGAAGAGAAGAAAGAGTCCGGTGTCGTCTATGAGGAACCAATTGATATCCCTATTGACAATGATGAAGATGACGATGATGAGGAAGTAGATGAAGAAGAAGAAGAAGAGCTTGAAAATGATAATGATGAAAGTATGGATTCTAGTGAAGATAACAATGTGGAAACACCTTCTGTAGCAAATACAGAAGACAACACTGATGTTATATCCAAGATTATAGACACCAATCCATCTGTTCAATATTCTAAAAAGCACGAAAATGAATCAACCATTATTGAAGAACCTGCTTTTAAAAAAGTTAAAACTGGAGAAACAAATCAACCTTCTACTGAAAATAATAATAATAATAATAGTAATAACAAGAAAAAGGATGAAACTCCAAAATATGATACAGGTAAAGGTAAAAAAGTTCCATTACATCTTTTAGAAAAGAGAAGAATTGGTCGTATTAAAGCTGCAGAAGAATTTGCTAAAAGATTGAAAAAAATTGGTATTGAAAAGGTTGAATCAACAACTTTACCACATTCGGGTGGATTTAGACCATTAACTGTTATTAATCAAAAAAATTATTCTTCTGATTATATTAGAAAAGACGAACAAATTTTTGCATTAAGAGAAAGAAAATCTTTAAGAAGTGGGAATACTACTACTACTACTACTACTACACCTTCTACCACTACCCAAGCACCTGCTTCTCCTTCTGTTAGTAACACACCAGATGAGACTACTGTGGATCCTACAATTGAAGAAGATAAAAAAGATGTTAATTCTACTATTGTTTCTGAATTCACTGCTAAAAATGATGAAATTGATTTTAGTGATGCTGCCTCGACAATAGTTATTCAACCAGGGTCTGAATCTATTAAGATTGGATTTGCTCTTGATGATAAACCTTTAATTATTCCAAATTGTGTGGCAATCCCAACAACAAAATTTATGGAAAATTATCAAAGATCAAATCATATAAATAAATTACAATCTGAACAACCTGAAGAATTTAATGATTTGAAAACACATTTACAAACAACTTTTAAAGATAGAATGCGCTATTATAAGAGAAGAATTCAAGCTAATTCTTATGACCAAGTCAATGGATTTAATGCCGTCACACGTGGAGAACCAATTCCTGATTTAAATGAAAATGGTAGGACATCATGGATTGAAACACCCAGTAATGATTCTACAATTTATATTGGAGATGATGCATTAAGATGTACTGATAAAAATTTTATTCATAGAAAACCATTTTGTTGTTCCAACGGTGGTTCCATATTCAATATTAGTGATGATAATAATTATTCATCAATTGAAGAAGTTTATGGTGATGTAATTAGAATATTACGATATGCAATTAAAAGATTAATTAAGAGAAGACAAGATAGAAAAAATCAAAATGAAACTTTTGAATTATATACAAGTGAACAAAATAGAGCACTTATGGAAGATATTGATGAACATTCAATTTTCAAGAGTATATTGATTATTCCTGATACTTTTGAGAAATCTCATGTGGAAAATATGATTAGATTACTATTAACTGAATTAAATTTTAATGCTGTGGCATTAATGCAAGAATCCTTGGCTGCATGTTATGGTTCTGGGACAGGTGTTTCAACTTGTGTTGTAAATGTTGGTGCCAGTAAGACAAATATAGCTTGTGTTGATGATGGATCTGTAGTGGAAAACAGTTGTGTTACATTAGATTATGGCGGTGATGATATTACACGTCTTTTTGCTAAATTATTATTAATGAGTAATTTCCCATATGAAAATTGGGATACAAATGATGTTAGTGGTTGGAAAAATGCTGAATTATTAAAGAAACAATGTATTACATTCCAAGATGTTGATGTTACAACACAAAGTTTCAATTTTATTAGAAGAATTCCAGGTGAAAGAACTGAAAAGATTGAATTTAAGACATTTGATGAAGTCATGTTGGCTCCATTAGGTTTATTTGAACCAAAGATATTCACTTATTTGAAACAAAATAGTGATAATGTGGCAATTAATAAAAATTTAAGAAAACAATTACCAATATCAAGAGATTTATTTACAAATATATCCAATGATTGGGAATCATTAACTCAAGATAATTGCCGTGAAAATAAAACATATTCCGATTTCCATGATAATTTTGCATTGATTAATAATATTTTAGATAACATCCTTGAAAACAGAGAAGTTGATGACCCATCAAATAATGATCAAAAATTAAACATGACTCCATTAGATAAAGCTATTATTCAATCGATTACTAATGCTGCGTTGGATGTTGATGTCTCTAAATTAAGTACATTATACTCAAACATTCTTATCATTGGTGGTACTTCCAAGATTCCTGCATTCGATTTCATGTTAACAGATCGTATTAATATTTGGAGACCAAGATTATTAAGTTTGAACTCATTTGCCAAATTTTACAAAGGGTTGTTAGAAAAGATTAAAGACTTAGAAACAAATGCTAAGAATAATACCTCAACTAGTAATAATGCCACTACCACAACCAATGGTGTCCCAACTCCAGCTACCACCACTACTACAAAGAATGAAGATGATGATGATGACGATGATGATGATACACCAGCTGCAACTATTCCAAAGGATAAAATTGGTGAAGACAATTTAAGGGAACAAATCGATTTAATGGTTAAACAAGAATTAGAGCTATATATGAAGGAAACAGAGGCTCATACTTCCAGTGAACATTATTTACCTGTGTCTGTTGTTCCTGCTCCGCATGATAGAGATCCATCCTTGATGTTATGGAAGGGTGCCACTGTATTGGCTCAAATCAAACTAATTGAAGAATTATATATCACCGAGACTGATTGGGACGTTCATGGGAGTAGAATTCTGCAACACAAATGTTTATTTGCATATTAGGTAAAAAAAAAATTACTGTTATGTATTACGAATATATATCATCAATAAAGACTCTGGAAAAACAATTTAAATTCGATGTGCTCTTTTTGTTTTTGATTATGATAGTTTCATATAGTAAAATATTATCTTATAAATGGAATATAGAGATATCTATTCTTATTTAAATATGCTCAAGCTATAGAATATGCACAAGGTACGATCATAAAAATAGTAGTACAACTAACATGGAATCTACTAAGGTTTCTTTCTTATAGTTTCCTGTCTAATTTCTTTGTTTTTTTGTTTTGCTTCTTTCTTAATTAATTTGCAGTTTTGATCTTCTTATCGACATGTTCGTCTGATCTATCACTTTCAGCCTTAGTATCGTTTAGAATTGAACGAACCTTGTAATCTTGAGGAATATTATTCACAGATGTTGTGTCTTTTTTCGCAAGATTATCAGTATAATTAGAATGAGATTGTAAATCTACGTAACCTTTTTCGTTTTTACCCATTGATATTGATGATTGTGGAGTGATGCTTTGTTGATTTGGATATTGTCCCGCTACTTCTCCTCTTTTTGAATATTCTTCATTTATATCAGTTAAACTCGTAACAACTTTTGGATTGTTTGTCTTATTTACATTATTGCTGTTACTGTTAATAATAACACCATTGTTGTTTATGGTCATTGTTTCTCTTAACAGACTTTCGGGTGTTCTTCTATGTGAATCAATGACAGAAGCAATTGGTACAGAAGAAACAGAAGAACCTCTTTGCATCACATTTTTGTTCATTGGTACTGGGCGAACCACTGGAGGGATGAAATTAACAGCACTATTATGGGTACTCGTTGCAGGAGTTAATGGATCTACCAATACACTCATATTTCTCTTGTTCTGTTGTACTTCATTTCTGGGATGATTTCTAATTTCAAATGGGTTCATCATATTTTCATTACTAAAAGCAGCATTTGGTGGATAAGCAGTAACAGTGACTGGTTGATTTGCTTGAACAATATGCTGTTGTTGAGTTATTGGAACTTGAGTATAACCGTTGTATCCAATTACTTGTTGAGGAACACCGACGGGAGTTTGTCTATATATCACAGGAACAACTTGTTGTGGTTGTGTTTGTTGTTGTACAAGTATGGGACTACCATTTTGAGTCATATATTGGGTGGCTTGTAGATCAGCTTGGTATATGCTCATATTTTCATTCCATCTGTTCACAATATCTTGTCTTAACGCTAAGATATCATTTTGAATAATATCATGTTCATCTAACCCATGATTATTACTGTTACTCCTACTACCAGGGTTACTACTTGGATGATTATTGGTTCCTGAATTTGAAGTCGATACAACTTTTTCAACCAAATCGATCAATCTAATCATATCAAAATTGGTTGCCTTTAATTGTTCAAGTAAATCTTTATATTTATCTAAATTTGGATCCACACTATTATATGGGTTTCTTGCATTTAAAGCTTGTAATGAATCAGTTGATCTAAATCGTTGACCAACAATATTCACGTTCATACCATTGTTTGGTAAAAGTTGAGGTTGATTCATTGGATAAAAGTTTGGTAATTGGTCTGATTGGGTGGATGCAAATCTATTACGACTTTCATTATAAGCGTTGTTCTCTAAGATTTGTTGTTGTAAAGAAGTTGGTGTTAATCTACCGGTAGGGATGTTATTAAAAGTGGCACTATTATTACTACCATTTCTAGAGATATATCTATCATTTAGAGATGAAATACTTGTATTACTGTTACTATTATTACTATTTTTCCTAGCAGAAGCAGAATTATTATTTAGATTGTTGATGTTTTTAGTGGATGATCTTCTCTTGATCAATTTTAAAGATTCTAAATCGCCTTTTCTAAATAAGTTAGCACTATGTTTGAATTCCCAAATCTTGACTGGTTCTTCTTGCTTAGTGGTTGAATTCTTGGATGTGTCATTCTTGGAGATATGATCAGTGGGTGTTTCATAATTTGTATGTTCTAAGACACTGGTATCGATGATATTATTAACTTTATGAAATCCATAAATATTTAATTGTCTCACAAAACTAGTAATATTTGTATGCTTGAAATAAGTAGCCAAAGCTTTACTAAATCTCTCATTTGGTTTGATGTGGAATGATATACCATCATCTGACCACCAAATTAATTCTTTCATATCATCATCTTGTAAAATATTATATAATTTATGAATGAATACAGTGTTTTGATGTGGTTTACCATTTTGGTTGTTATTATTGGAGGAAGTTCTAGAGGTAGAACCTTTGGTATCGTTTGTATTGTCGCCCTTCATGATTGATATTAGTGGTATTTATGGGGATAAGGTAATAAAAAAAGGTTTTAAAAGGATGGAATTGGTGGAAATGAGAAAGGAATTTTAATTGAAAAATATAGGTAGATGGGCGATTTTACTGAATAAAATTAATAATTTTGTTATTTTTATTGTAATGATATCGCTTTTTTGTGGAAAGGATGAGTTCTTTAGTAAAGATGGATAGAGTTGTTGTTAATATATAACCGTGTTATGTAATAAAATTCTGATCTTTGTTTTTAGTTGTTATTTATTTATTTTTAGTCAGTTCTTCTCTTGGTTGGAACTCGAAGAGGATTAATAATATTTCACGTAAAAGTATTTAACCAATATATACACGAGAAAGAAAAAAAACACTAAAAAGTTTAAGGAAGAAGGGAAGGAGAGAAACACTCGTTGGTATGTAAAGATTAGATGAGCTGGATATGAACAAAGGACTCAGAAAAAATTTACACGCACTTTAAAAACTTTGGGATATTCAGTAATAGGAAAAAAAAAAAGATAAAATATTGAGTTATTGAGAATATTGTATGCTTAAAACAATATGAACAATAAAATGAAAGAAAAGTTTCTGAAACAAATATATATGTATTATCCACTCAATAAATCTTGAAAGTTTAAAAGTAAAAAGTGTATCTTTTGTTCTATTGTAAAGATTCTTCAAATTGGTGGGGAGAGTAACAAAGAAATATGAAGAAAAAACTTGTTGAATATGCTTGTGATAGCGTGAGCAATGGGACAAAAATAATGTGTAAATAGGCAATAAATAATGACCAAACAGGCAACTAGAAGCATTAAACTCGAACAAAAGAAAAGAAAAGAAAGAAATAAAAATAAAATAAAATTAAATAAAAGATCAATTTTTACACAGAAAACAGGTTAAATTTTATTCTATAGAATGCATTCCATTCGAGGAATCATTAACTTCTGGAGAAGTGGTGAATGATTGGGTAACCTGATTCGGAATTTCACCTTTTGGCTACAAATAAAATGCATCTTGAACAAAGAAAAATAACTTGCGAGATTTTTGTTTTTAAAATTTTTTTGAATTTTTCGCTGCCAATGCAAAATAAATTAAATTAGCTTTCCCCATTGGTAAATAAATAGGCAATAAAACCAGCGAATACCGCAAGAAGACAAAGGATAACATGATCTTTTCTTTAAGACACTTGTTGTTATTTTCCGCCAAGTTGGTGGGGCGGTAATGAAAAGCAGTAAGGTCTCATAAAAGCAGTGTAAAGAATGATATCAGTCAGAAATTACTAAACTGTGTATGTGTAAACATAGCAAAAAAAAAGCAATAAATTACACTCCTTGTTACTGAGAATATAGGTAAGTTGCTTCAATGTGATACATGTTTGTAATGTCGCAAGTTAAATTTCATTAATCTCTGGGCTTTTAACAAAGGAAACCAAACGGCAAACTCATGCAAAAACCCCTCGGGTTTATCTCTCGTTTAGGAAACAAAAGCTGCAGACAATAAATTTCAATATGCATCAAAACAGGTACTAGGAAACTTTTTCCTTTAAGTAAATAAAGAAAATTCTTAAAATTAAAGGAATAGTAAATTGTGAATGTATTATTTGTATTCTTTTTAACACCGAATCGTTTATTGTATCACACCTTTTCAATAACAAAATTACAACAATACTGTATTTATTTTATCCAGTTTTCTTTTAAGTTTCTTTTAATTGGATCACTTCCTAAAATCCTTGCTTAGGATTCACAATAATGTAAAACAATAATACTACTATTATGAACAAGTTAATTTGACCACCTATACCCGCGGACTGGTTTCATAAAGTTTCATTGATTTTCTACTTTAGGACATTAAGAACCAAATAATATAAGTCGTCTGTTGTTGTTTTCAATTATTCTTCAAGGCTAAAACAAAACTAATTGTTATGTTTTATAATCTATGCAGTTTCGGAAAAAAAATTGGTTACTAGAAAAAACAATATCACTAGAATTCAGTTCATTCTATTCTTTACATCGTAATCTTATTAAGCAAGAAAAAAAAAACATCAGATCTTTTAAGTTTAAACACCTGATGTTAGTCGTTAAAGAATTTTTTTACATAAATTATTACAGTAAAAGAGTCAATATAAACCTCTAATATCATGTTGTATTATACAAGTTAGATTTAGAGAAAAAATCACACATTTACGTTTTCTTAGTCGTATAGTGAAATAAACTAATATTACATTAAAATCTTAAAGCTTAATAAGAAAGTAAATCGTACGGTTTTTTTTCCTTTTTCGCGTGGGGAACTTCAAGTGTATGTTTAAAAGGATAAGCGGTTAAAACGGGATAATAGTTTGTTAATGGTGGGAGGTGACAGAGGCGGAGGCGTATTTTGATAGTCTCAGAAACTATGCGTGACAGTTTTATGCATTTTATTTAAAATAAAAGAAAATTGTACAACTAAAGGGGGAAAAAAGAAAAAGGCAAGAAAAACAATCATATTAGATTACGGTGTCACTTTCTAATCTTTTTCTGCGCATTTTAACAGTAAAAATTACTTTATTTAAAACTATTATAGCCTTATCGATATGTTTTTTTTTGTTATTGTATTATTTTTGTTGCCTCACTATTCCTCTATTTACATTTAAAGTGGGAAAGGTTCGGTTTAGGAAATAGGATTTTACAATTACCTCCACCCTGAATCTTATTGTATCTCCGTTCTGATACATCTTATTCGGAGAAATTAACTTGCCACGGAATTATAACGTTCAACAAGTTTATAGGAAATATGTATGATTTTTTTTTTTCATTAGTAAGATTGTGTGAAAATCTGTCTTGATTAACTGTGTAATTGAAACTCAATATTTTATTTCAGTTTCCCCACCTTGTCAGTTTATGAAACATTAAATCAGTTGATAAGTCACTGTTGCAAAGGTTTATTTTTCAATTGCTATGTCTAATTTTAAAAGCAATTCAGCCCTTACTATTTTTTTTTTTGCGTCTATCGAAGACACATTTTTTCTTTAAAATTAATTTGCAAGAAAGTTAGTAGTATGCATCCTTTCAGTGACGTTAGTCAGAATATCTCTCTTGGAGAATTAGAAACAAAATTAAATTCTGCCTGTCAATGTTTTTTTGTATTTTCGGTTTTAGCCGCCCAAAGATATCATAATATTTCATTCTTGTTTGAATCGGATGTATATTTTGAAAACTATTATAAAAATGACTTTCATAAGGATATTTGTTGAATAATAATGCAAACGGAAGCCTTTCTCGAAGACTAGTTTTCGTCACAATTACATCATTGGCCATTGACTCGAAATATCGGAAGTCTTACAATAACTATTATTTTTATCTTATTAACACTGTAAAAAATAACATGACATTTGCATAAGTTCCCTCTTTCGGTTATAATACATCAGTAACCGTTAATCTTCGCCGATATTCTTGTTAAGACTATTACTAAATTTTTATCAAATTCTATTTGCCAAGCTATTGTGAAGAGATATAATGGATACGTGTGAAGAATGTCAAGAAAGTCTATTGGTTTAATTCCCTAAACTCCAGAATTTAATATTGTTCGCCGTTTAATACAAAGAGTAAACTTGATTAACATATTGGTGTTTTGTGATAGGATCTTCGTTTTCAAGAGGCTTTTTCGTTTCATGCTTCGAAATTAGTGGGGTGCAAAGAAATTTAACGGTGATTACAATTTTCAACACTCTTCATCTGTTTCTACAAAATATTAGGGTTTGGGCGCGCAGTTAGTGGGGTTAGTGTAAAAATAGGTTTAGGTTTTGTTGCCAGTTTAACAGGGCTAGGGTAGTCTGATTTTCAAAGTATATAATATTCCGGGTAATGGGGCTAACCTTATTTTAATTTACTAACAAAATAATTGGAATTTAATGAAAAGTGGTAGAAGATGTATTCAATTAAAGGTATCTTTGATAAAAAAACAAAAGTAAACTCAATTGTGATTTATCAGTTTTTTTTAACATTGAATAAATAAAGACTGCTGGGAAATTAATACACAAAAGATTCAAAAAAATAATTCAAAATTTATAATGGAACAAGGTATCAAATCTTTAATGGAAATGGGGATACCGATTGACGTAGCTACAGATGCTATGCAAAGAACAAATGGGAATTTAGAAAGTGCAGTCAATTTTATCTTCTCTAATGAATTACCCAATGATCAATTAAATGACAATAACAATAATAATGAAAATATTCCTCCTCCACCTTCATCTGCCCCAACATTACAAAGTAATAACCCATTTAGAAGTGATAATAATGAACATATCCAATTGACTGATAACAATTCTCAATTGAGACCCGGTGATCTTACACATATAATTGATAATAGAAATAATAATAATAACACTCCAGTGTCAGAAAATGAAGTGGAAAATATACAGATTGATCCATCTTCAAGTCCCTCTTTATCTAGTACTACAACAACAAATTCAAATGATGAGGATGGCCCACCTGATTACAATACAATGAGGCAACCGTTACATAAATTGGATATATTAAATCCAACAATAATTTTACCATTACCACCTAATAGTTTAATTGAAAATTATTTAGCCCTGTTTGCTTGGGCGGTGGCTAAATATATACCTAAATGGTTCTTAATACCTGATTTTAAAGATTTGAATTATGATTCAAATTGGTATAAAGGTGTATCGTTAAATGAACCAGTATGCAAAGTGTTACAAGATGGATCTATTATGGAAAATTCTAAAATCACTAATGAAAATTTGATTAGTGATATTCAACCAGAAACTTTATGGCAATTACAAAAATTAATCTCTGTTATTAATAATTCAAATTCTAAGAGAGGATATGTTTCACCAAACATATTTTCTTTAGTCTTTGATAACGATTTGAGATTACAAATGCAAGATACAGATAGAATAAATGAATTATTACCAGGTTTTATTAAATCTTTATTAATGGATTTAGAAATATGTGCACGTACAGATAAGACGGAGGTTAATAAAACATTCATAACAAATGCTCTTTATAAACCGGGTGATTCAAATGCAACAACGGAAAGTAATGTTATGTTATTTCATTTCCCACCAGAAGAATATGATACAAATTTGTATAAGATGTTAAACAATTTATTATATCCAAGTGATTCAGATTTAATTGAAAATGAAGATGGTAAATGGGATTTCCAAGATATAACAGGAAATTCGTTAAAGGATATTTCACCATTTTTAACTATTATCTTCAATGAAATGGATGAAATGACAGAAGAAGATATTGCATTACCAGAAGGGGTGGATATTCCATTTGAATTTTATCCACAGTTATATAACGTTGCAACGAAGAATCAATTAATTAAACATATTATTATTAAAAGGAAACAAGCTGAACAAAAATTGAAAAAATGTTTATATAAAATGCAAGCATTGAAAAATTTCCAAGGTAAAAATATATCAAATGTATTGGAGAGTAGTATAAATTATATGAATAAGGATAATAATGATAAACATACTAAATATATAAAATCTTTAAAATCTATTCATGATGGAATTTCAAACAAGTTAAAAGCATTAAAGGAAGAATATCAAGATTTGACAGGAAAGATTCAAAAAGAATGGAATTTATCACATCCAGATTATCATATTATTGAATCTGCAAAAAAAATGGGTCTTATTGATGAACCACATTTATTAATTATGGTAACTTTATCACCATATTCATATTTTATTAGAGATAAGAAAGATATGAGTAAATGGTCATTAATGCAAAGTAATGCCTATGGTACAGATTATCAAATTGTGAATGATATCGATGAAACTAAAGTGAAGGAGACAATTATGAAATTTACAACAAGACCAAATGAAACACCAATAATGTTTAATTATTGTAAAGCAAATTGTATTAATTCAGATGAAGATATTATGGAATGGATTCAATCTAATGAAGGTTGTGAAAAGTTTATGAAATCTGATGAAATATGGATTAAAGAGAATACGATTGAAGAAGACAATGATGATAATATTTCGCTAGAAAGTAATTTAATAGATGATTAAACAAATTTATTTTTTTAAAAGTATTTATGATTGTTGTATTTATATGATAAATAATATTTATAGAGATATAAAAAAAATAGGATAGTCATGACGCGTTTGTGGGATATGTTGTCGTTATAATTTATAGTACAGTTCTAAAAGTAAAAGAAGACAATTTAAAAGTTATATATATATTTTGTTTTTTAGGAAAGGAGGATGTTTTCTTTATAAGTTGTTAATAACGGCTTCAGTGAATGATGAAGTAGTAGCAGAACCACCTAAATCACCAGTTCTATTTTCTGGACTGGAAGCAATTGTGTTTAAGACAGCATTTTGAATCTTTGAAGCATGTTCATTAAGACCCATATGTTCTAACATCATCACTGAGGATAATAATAAAGCGGTTGGATTAGCTTTATTTTGACCAGCAATATCTGGAGCAGAACCATGAACAGCTTCAAAGATTGAAATTTCATTACCAATGTTTGCAGATGGAGTTAAACCTAAAGAACCTGCACTCAACCCAGAGTTTAAATCAGATAAGATATCACCATATAAGTTTGGACACACGGCAACGGCATCACTGTAGGAATCTGGATGCATAACACAGTTCATAACAGTGTTATCAATTAATTCAGTTTCAAATTTAATATCTGGATATTGTTCGCTTAATTCTTTAGCAACATCAACGAAAAGACCATCAGCCAATCTTTGAATAGTAGATTTATGTACAACCACAATTCTTGGTCTACCAATGGCTTTAGCATATTCAAAAGCATATCTAATAACTCTTTCAGAGGCATCACGTGTGATCAATTTAATAGATTGAACCACACCTGGTACGACAACATGTTCAATACCAGAATATTCACCTTCAGTATTTTCTCTGATTAGAACTAAATCAACATTATCATAAGTAGTTTTAAACCCTTTAATTGATTTAGCAGGTCTAACATTAGCGAAAAGGTTAAAAGTCTTTCTAAGAGTTAAATTTAAAGATCTATGACCTTTCCCGATTGGAGTAGCTAAAGGACCTTTCAAAGCGATCAAATTCTTATTAATAGATTGAACTGCTGGGTCTGGAATGGTAGTCAACCCATTAACTAAGATTGGAGACACATCACAAAATTCCCAATTAATTGGAGCATTAGCTGCAGCAAAAATTTGTTTCACAGATTGTGAAATTTCAGGACCAATCCCATCCCCTTCGATGAAAGAAACATTATATTTCCCAGTAGCTGGATCAGGTTTACCAGTGTATCTTCCGATACTTGGTTGATTCTTAATTGAAGTAGCTAAGAATCTTCTTGTTGGTAATATTGAGTTTCTTAAAAAAGTATTTCTTAACATTATTATTAGTCTTTTTAAGGGGGTTGTTTATGTGGTTTATACAAAAAAAAAGTATTAAGTATTAGTCTGAGGATTGTGAAGTACTCTTTTACAGACAAATCAAATTATTACCTAGTTGGATCTCCAATTAAAGAAAGAGTCTTTTAACCTTTGCTTCGAGCAACATCTTTATATATTTTATGTGAATGTGACATTTTGAAGAGAGGGACCTTTAAAATTTGGCCGTGACATATAATTGGTCATTGGCGACCGAGAATTCGGCCGCGCCGACATGTCGGCCTGAGACAATCTGTTCATATTTTATTCCACGAATTTCAGTAATTCCGCGGAATTACTGAAATATTTAATTTCTTAGAAAATTTAAATGTCCTTTTAATGTTTCCCTGGAGCAAAATACAATATTGGAAAGTAAAAACCATTCCAACGAACCCTTTGAATTATATTGTATTGTATTGTATTGTCTTTTTTACCGAATATTCAATAGTGGGGTATTTATGACTATCTAATTTGATTTACGTCATTTCAAGATTCCATATACTCCTCTTTAAATTTCCTTAAAAGGAAATATTAAAATATTAGAAAATCGCTTAGTTTTTTTAATATATATATATATATAAGGAATTAGATTTTTGGCATCGATTTTTATCCTTTAAATTATCTTCTTAAAGTTAATTAAATCACAGCAAGCATGCTACTATATTCAATTAAAGTACAATATGTACTTTAATATGAGTTCTCCAAATACCGAAGGAACCTCTATCCCTGTGAATCCAGTTGAAAAGAGGGTAGTTGGTAATTCCGATATAAATATGGCTGATTATGATTTAGATCCATGGGGAAGATGATATATTAGCATGTAATGAAGAACTGTTTTATGATAATCACGAGTAAGCTGTTCAAAATAATCATCTAAATCAATTTAAAACCCTTCAGGTAAGAGAAATTGATCTCCCACAAGTTGAATTGCTTCCAATTCAACTTAAAAGAGTTAAGAAATCTAAATATTTAAAATATGCTGATATCTTAGGTTCATCAGATTATTTGTAATTGGAAGTTTAAATTATGGTCTAGGATTGAGAAAACTTTTTTACCTCGTATAACCAATCTGATTGTTGAATCCTACATTAAATCTCTTAAGGAAGATCACCTTGGAGGTGAACGATCGTTAAGATTAGACCATATCTTATACATAATGAATGAAACTATAAAAAATAAGTATTTGAGCGAGCTGAGGAATAGTACAGGGGTATAATCAGCTATAGAGAAGAAGATATTATGAAATTACCTTAGTGTTTAATTGAATATATATCTCCAAATTAACTTTGAACTGTTCAGCCAATAATATTAACTACTCTTTCTAATACATATCCCTTGAATAATAATATTAATAATGTTTTCTAAACAGAATTAAAACATTTAAATCTATTAATTTTATTACGTAAGTATATATAAGGTTATTTCATATAGAAACCTTCATTAAATCATTTATACTAGTCAGATAGATTTAGAATGTACCCTCTAATAGCATACATATAAGGTAACCGATCCAACTTCAAATCATCCCAAAAAAGTTGAAACATTAGTCAAATAATAATATTAAACGGTAACATTAAAGGATATAGCCAGACTTGTTATAGGGTTGGTAATTTTTTGAAGCAGCAACCTTTGAATCTCTAAGTAGAAAAAACAACATTAAAACTCCCTAGGCCAATGAAAGCTTGGGAACATAGTAAGAAGTACCAGCTTAAGTGATTGGACATGAAATTAATTATGACATTGACGATTGTTTATTAATAATTCGGAAGATCTGCATATGAGTATTGTTCTCTGGATAACTCTTTGGAGAGCATTAAATAACAAAAAACTGTTAGTAATGGAGTTAAATGGAATAGGGGGACAGCAATAAAACAAGCCAATGATCACAGTCACCATCATGTTGAATATTAACTTAATTGTGGAACTCAATTGGCCTTATTAGTTTACCTTTCATCATTATTAATTGATACATACATTCTATTTTGGGCTTTTATATTGTACTTGAACAATTAGCTATTGTTTTGAGCCAAAATCGGTGAAATGAGTTGAATAAAAGTTTTACCTCTACGGGCTCTGTAAGTTAAATAAAAGCAGTGTAATATGGATTATTATTATATTTTATAATAGGATTATATAAATATAGATATATCTTTCATTAGGAAAATAGATAGAAAAAATATTATACGATGAAGTTGACACATTTTGAATTAGATAGTGAATGGAACGGCTCATAACTTCCAACACTTTTTAAATGTATTGTTCAAGTTGTGTAACCACTTATAACTTATCGTAATATTCTTGCCAGCCTGGGACTTCTTCCTTCATACCATGTCTCTTACGACCAGCATGAACAATTTCACCAGCTTTAGTAGTTTTATCTAATGGATCAGAACCAATTGTAGCCCAATGATCAAACACCATTTGTGGGAAAGCTTGACCACCAGTGGCTTGTCTTAATTCACCGGTGAAACCAAAGGATTCATTAACTGGTAAGTATGCTTTAATAGTGAATAATGGAGTACCCACTCTTTGTTCTTCAGAGACAACTTGACCTCTCTTCTTATTTAAGACAGAATAAATACCACCCACAGCATTTTCTGGACATTGAATTTCAACTAAGAAAACAGGTTCTTGAATTCTTGGTTCAGCTAATAAGAAAGCAGCATAAGTAGCTCTTCTCATGGTTGGAATAATTTGACCACCACCTCTATGAATAGCATCAGCATGTAATGTAACATCTAATATATTAACTCTAACAGATCTCATAGTTTCACCAAAGATTGGACCTTCTTTAGTAGCCCATTGGAATGCAGCCACAACAGAATCTTTAATTTCATTTAAATATTGAACAGCTTTAGTTTGATCAATGACTAAATTTGGACCAGCACCATCTGGACCAAAACACCAAATCTTTCTTGCATCAGTGACATCCCAATTGAAATCGTCGGCCATGACTCTAGCTCTAGTCTTAAAATCATCTCTTGGATTAATCTTACCATCTTCAATAGCTAAAGAAACTTCTTCTTCAATTGGTTCAGCAGTTAAATAAATTCTATTATGTTTATTTGGAGATTTAGATAAAGCAGTTTGAGATGAAGTAGATTCCACAGTTTCTCTGTAGGCAACAACAGGTGGAGAAATTTTTAATGGAACACCAGCATGATCATGTTCTAAATCATTTAAACAAATTTCTAAATGTAATTCACCAGTACCAGCCACAATATGTTCACCAGATTCATTCATGTAAGTTAAGACACATGGATCAGATTTAGATAATCTTTTTAAACCTTCGACTAATTTTGGTAAATCGTTAGCATTCTTAACTTCAACGGCGACTTCCACCACTGGAGAGACAGAGAATTTCATAACCTTCATGTTATGAGCAGTTTCAGATGTAGTTAAAGTACCAGTTTTCAATAAGAATTGATCAATACCGACTAAACCAATAATATTACCAGCTGGACAATCATCAATTGGTTCGACAAATCTACCCATCATAAGAACGACTCTTTGAACGGCTTTAATGAATAAATCATCTTTCTTACCTGGAACATAATTTGGACCTTGAATTCTGACTTTTTGACCAGATTTAACAGTACCAGCAAAGACTCTACCAAAGGCGTAGAATCTACCTTTATCAGAAGTTGGAACCATCTTAGACACGTATAACATTAAATCAGCAGTTGGATCACAATTCTTAATAGCCACACAATTAGCATCATCAGATGGACCTTCATATAATTGTTCAGCTCTATAAGCTTGAGCAGTGACAGGGGATGGTAAATGCATAACAATCATTTCTAATAAAGCATCAGCAGCAGGTAAGAATTTTCTCATAACGACTTTTAATAAAGCTTTACCATCTAAATCCTTTTCGTCAGCTTTTAAATTAATTTCTAATTTTTCTAATAAGATTGGAATTTCTTCCTTCTTGTAATTCATAATTGCTTCAAATAATCTGAAAATTGGATCTAAGACAAACATATTAAAGGCTCTTTCTAATGGTTTACCATCATGATCAGTATCTTTATTAGTCCAATGTTTAGTTTTTGGGTTAAAATAAACATCCCCCCATAATTTATCCATCATTTTACCTTTATCAACACCAAATTTATGTGCATAACGTTCAGCAAATTGTCTAATAGTGAAAGCCCAACCATGTAAACCGGACCCAAAAGCAACGGTACCCTTTGATGGATCGACTTGAACATCGCCAAGAACATCATCAGCATATGTGGAGACAATAACATTAACAGATTCAACAGTTCTAGCAAAAGATTGATATAAATCTTCCTTTGTGACTTGTAATTCTAATAAAGCTCTATCAACTTTATTAATGACCACAACAGGTTTAATTCTTTCACCTAAGGCTTGTCTCAACACAGTTTCGGTTTGAACACAAACACCTTCCACGGTATCGACAACGACTAAAGCACCATCAGTGACTCTTAAAGCAGCAGTAACTTCAGAAGAGAAATCGACATGACCTGGAGAATCAATTAAATTAATTAAAAACGAATTCCCATCAGTCTTTTGTTTAATATCTTTAACTTCTTCTTCTGGCATTTCAGAATACAAAGAAATAGCAGTAGATTTAATAGTAATACCTCTTTCTTGTTCATCCTTTCTTGTATCCATAAATCTAGCTTCACCAGCTTTGGCAGCAGAAATAATACCGGCTCTTTGAACTAAAGAATCAGTAAGAGTTGATTTCCCATGATCCACATGGGCAATAACTGACATATTACGAACATTGGTCACATGATCCATAAGACCACGCATTTGATCCACAGTGAAGGCAACCATACTTGTATTGATTGAATTATTGAGTTTGTGGAATTTGTATATTTTTATTCAATTGATAAGTGAATAATTGAGAAAAGAGTGGGGAGGAGAGAAAGACACCAAACACAACATTTCAACAGTTTAAATACAATTTCTAAAATACTACCCCTTCCCTACAATATGTCAATACAATAATAATTTATTGCTAATAAAACCACGTTATTTTTTTTTTTGTGATATTTTTCACAAATTGAATTTTTCAGGGGGGGGCCATAACTAACTAAGAAAATCTATTGTTCTGTATAATGTCCCATATTAAAAAACACCGCTTTCCTTTCAGAAAACTACATGGGGGTTATTTATTTGTTTCTTAATAGTGCTGTTACTAATTATTACTGTGAGTGTTATTATGGGCAGAGTGTTATTATGGGAACAGACAGTGTTTAGAAATTGGCTCGGGCGAGGAAACGAACTGCAGTTCGAGCATTGCAGTCGAGGGTGGACTGCACTTGGGGCTTGGTCGTGGTCAAGGGTTCAATTGCAATGGGAGTGGCAGAGGTTTTGATCAGGTCGTTTGTATCTTTCAAATGACGATCTGTAGTAGTCCATGTGTCATTATCCTTTTGTTGTGAGGGTTTCATTGTCCCGGATTTGTGCGCATCCTCAGGGGACAAGATAGGTAAATGATCTCTTCCCAACCGAGACAATCCACCTTGTGAATCTGTTGATCTTATCCCATATTTAGCTCTTTCCATCACACTTAATTTCTTTCTTTCATATTCAATATTTTTCAATGTAAAATTTTTAATACTAGTCTTAATCCAATCATTATACCATTTTAACCATTCTTCTCTTGATTTTTCCATATTCATTGTCATTCTTGTTAATTTTAATGTTGTACGTTGTTCTAATTTAATTGTATTTTGTAAATCATGAATTGATTCATTCAACTTTAATGGATCAATATCTCTTTTATTACGATTCTTACGTGCACGTTCTTGTTTTATCTTGCTTTGTTTTTGTAAATTCATTAAATCTCTCATTATAAAATGTCTATCGGTTAATGATTCTTTTATACCATATGAATCTGTCTTAATCCAATTTAATCCATCATACAATGTAGCTAAATTCATTGTACATAACACACTATTAATATCACCTACCGTGATTAATATCTTACCATATTTTTCATATGGTGGAGTTGTATTATTATCATTATTTGAATAAAATTGATTGATCATACTATTTAATTGAATAAATTCTTTACCCAATATAGTTTCTTCTTGAATTACAAGACCACGAGTCTTATCCATGGTTAACATACATTCTTGAATATATTGTGATCCACGATATAATGATTTAACCAAGGGACGAAATTCAGAAAGTTTAATATTATTATCATATGGTGGTTGAAATTGTTTCATTGTCTTCCTCTTAATTCCATCATATCTAATTAAACTCATATCATCATTACCTTGACCATGATTTATTGGTCTATATGTATTAAAATCACTTTCAATAAAAAATATAAATTCTTCATTACAAATTATAATTGGATCCATCACAATACGATTAAACCAAATTTGATAAATACGTAAAACTTCTTCATAATCTTCTTGATTATTTATACCATAATGTGTATACGGTAATGGTAATGTTGGAACAAAACATTCTAATACACATGAATTCAAAAATTTATAAAATTCTTTAAATTCTTCAATAGTCTTTTTAATTTTATCACAACGTTTACGACGAAATAATGGTATATTTGTTTCATATTGAAAGATAATTGTTGGGTTTTCACGTTTATTTGAATTTGTTCCAACACGTTCAAGACCAATTATCTTAACATCAAAATGATGTTTTGACTGAAATTTAATTTCAGGTAAAAATTTATCAATTGATTGTGGATCATTAATTTTATTATTATTATTATCATTATTTTCATCCTTTGGAGGAGGTGAAGGTGGAGTTATAGCAGTTTCTTCTTCTTCATGAGTGGTTGTAGGTTGAAGAGTAGAAATTGGAGATGGAGTGTCAATTGTTGCCTGTGATTCAGAAACATTAGTTATCACGGCATTTGGTTCTGCCACGTTATTAGTGGAAATTTCTTGTGAAAGAATAGTACTTGTATGAACAGCACCTTCATTATCATCGAATGGATTATGTTCCATTTCATCTGCATTAAAATATGGTACACTTGAGGTCATTGTATAGTGGTGTTTTGCCTTGTCCTTACTTACTTATTTATTTACTTCACCACAATGTAATGTTTTCAGGCTGTTAACTTTTCTGTTTTCAAGTTTCAATTTTAATATTTCTGTTAATTTAACATATTGCGCCAATAATTACTAACAAGAGTGCAAGAGGTAGTTGATGATTATCTTGTATTACATATGTTATTTACAGCGATATAAAGTTGGTTGGGAACGTCTGATCTGTAAAAACAAAGCGTTCTTATATTAAACAGCTACTTGCTCTTACCCCCCCTTCTCTTTCTTTTTGATAACTTCTCCTCTTCTAACAGCCCTATCTCATCCTAAGAAACGTCTCCTCTTTTAATTTTGTTTATAGTCTCTGTTTACACCTACGTAATAACTTCACATACAATCTATGTAACATCTATATACCTATTACTCAGTGCTCCCCTTTCTCCCATAATGAAGACACCCTCTTTTAAATTAAAATTTTTACAGTTGCAAAAATTTATTCACAAATTGATGAGATCCACTATATAAATTAGAGATTTACATTATATGCAATCATACAACAGTGTGTTTATTTCTCTACTTTCCTCGAGTAAATACTATCCTACAACAAACAGTACAACAGTACAACAACACAACAATATGACCAGATTAAATAGATTTATTGGTTTCCCACAAAATATCAAAGCTATCATTTTCGATATGGATGGTACATTATGTTTACCACAACCATGGATGTTTCCTGCAATGAGACAATCCATTGGATTAAATGATAAAAATATAGATATCTTACAATTTATTGAAGATTTACCCAGTTTAGAAGATAAATTAATAGCAGAAAAAAATATTCATGATGTTGAAGTTAAAGCTATGGAAGAAATGAAACCACAACCTGGTTTAATTGAATTAATGAAATATTTAACTTTAAACAATTATAGTAAAAATATTTGTACAAGAAATATATTACCACCTGTTAATAATTTAATTCAGAAATTTATACCCCAAGAATGGTCAAATTTTGATTATATATTAACTCGTGATTTTAGACCCACAAAACCTAATCCAGATCCATTATTACATATTGCTAAATTATTAAATGTTACACCAAGCCAATTAATAATGGTTGGAGATTCATTTGATGATATGAAAAGTGGTCACTCAGCAGGTTGCTTTACGATCCTTTTGAAAAATCATGTTAATGGTCACTTAGTAACTGAACATAAAGAATTAATTGATGTAGCTATTGACAATTTAAACGAAATAATACCTTTATTACAGGGAGATGAAGCACTAGCAGAATCACTAGCCATCTCATCTGCATGAAACATAACTCTATATATCTATACACATATATTATATATACTTTAAAACCCATCCCATAATAATAATATTATTAATTAGTTTATTTTATTGCATAACGGAAGAAAAAATGTGTCAAATTTTTTTTCACTTTCCCAAAAATTTAAGATCTTCCAATTTTCGATGAATGAATTATTAAACTTTTACAATCCCACTTTACCCAGTGATAATATTATTGAAAGCTATAAGTCACTATTCAAAAGTCAAATAAGCAACGTTTATATAGGTTTCAAAGAAAAAAAAGATGACATTACAGACTGCTCTTTGGGAAATAATATGTGGGTCCCTTGCAGGTGCTCTGGGGAAACTTATAGATTATCCATTCGATACTATAAAAGTGAGAATGCAAACTCAAGGTATAAATGTTTTTCCCACCACATGGTCCTGTATTCAATATACATATGATAATGAAGGGATCATAGCTGGTTTTTATCAAGGTATTTTATCCCCTTTACTTGGAGCTGCATTAGAAAATGCTATTTTATTTGTCTCTTATAATCAATGTTATAATTTATTAAGTCGGTATACACAATGGAATGTGATTTGGATTATTTTAATATCTGGGGCATTTGCTGGATCCTGTGCAAGTTTTGTATTAACTCCTGTGGAATTAATTAAATGTAAATTACAAGTTTCAAATTTACATATGCAAATGTATAAAGAAATTGATGTTGAGAGTCAGCCTCCTTCTACCGAAGATGATGATGATGAAGAGGAAGAAGAAGAAGAAACTGAAGAATTAGAGGAAGATATGAGTACTATGAAACTATCAAGAACAAGAAGACAAAGTAAAACAAGAAATGCACCTTCAGAACGTTCCACTCATCATACTGAAATTATACCCACCATTAAATCAATCATAGAAGAAAAGGGTGTGTTGGGATTATGGCAAGGTCAAATGGGTACTTTTATTAGAGAATCTATTGGTTCTCTGATATGGTTTGGTACTTTCCAATTATTGAAAAGATATTTTGTTTTTAAGAATACTGGTTCTTGGGATATTCTTGATGATCCATCAACTGAATCCAATGAAACTGAACTCATTATCCATTCATGGCAATTACTTATAAGTGGTGGGATTGCTGGGTTTGTATTCAACGGTAGTGTATTTCCAGTGGATACAATCAAATCTTTAATGCAAACCGAACATCTCGGATTTGGTGAAGCCATTGATCATATCCATAATCATTATGGGGTTGCTGGATTTTATAGAGGGCTAGCCATTACATTGTTTAGATCATTACCATCTAATGCAGCTGTCTTCTACACATATGAGAAGTTATCGAATTTCTTCTGAATTATTCAAATGGATCTATATATAATCTTGTTCTTATATACATTTTTATTTGCATTTAAAAAGTTTTTAAAAGGCTTTAACATTACTATAGTTTCAGGAAAGAGTGCTGGTTATAAAGGTTCATCCTATCAATAGCTACATAGTTTAGTTTCAATCAGGAGCTTGGCATATTTACCATTTCTTTCTTCTTATGTTAAAGAAAGTACAAAATAACGTAACTTTCAAAGATCTCAAATTCGAAGTTTTAATGTATGGCACGGCTTAAATATAAGTAGAAAGCAAAGATAACACAATTCATACAAGGGAAAAACCATCAATAAAAGGATGACAATCCATCAGAATATATTCAACATGGATAATGGCAATACACTAAGTGATAACAATGTGGAGTACATGTTATCTGCCGAATTTGATAACAAATTGGGATCAACAATAAATTGTCAATATCCTAATGATATCCCAGGATTAGAATCATTCAATTTAGCCACGTTAATGATACCAGATAACATGGAGAAGTTTCCTGGTAAGATTGATTTTACATATTTTATGTTATATTTCAATTCCACTGCACAATGTTATAAATTATTACCCCCAGGTGATGAGATACAGAAGGATATAGAGATTATTTATTTCATCAATATTTGTAACACAATATTAGATTCAGCTAATGATAGAGGAGCTACAATTAAGGCGGTAGCTCTGGGATCCAAATCACGAGATTTTATCAAATGGAAACCATTCTTAACCGTTTTATTGGAAAGTATGATGAATGATACGGTGGGAGATGACTTTAAGCTATTGTCCACTTTCATCCAAAGAATAAATAAGATAGACTTTAGTAACATTCCAACAGCAGATTTATTTCAACAAATTGTTCAATCTATAAATGACTCAGTGGATGAAGAGACACTTATCGATAACATTTCACAAAAATTAATTGAAAGCATACATAATCAACCTGATAAGTATAATAATAACATTTATATATCAAATAAACAAATACATTACCTCCTGTCAAAATCAACATCTCCACAACTATTATCGAGTCTGTATTATAAACTACCAATAAACCAAAATATTTTTCTAGAGTCATATATTCCAACTGAAATTGATTATAATAGAATTGCATTAAAACTTATAAGAGATATAAATCTTCAATTTACTAATACAAATGAAATTAAAAACATTATAGTATATTCTACAAAGATTTCAAAAGATTATTTATGTCAATTAATCTTTGCCGTAACATATTTAGTTAGTGGCATTTCCATAGATAAAGATCCAATTTCAAAAAATATTTGTGCTTTGCCCTATGTTGATATATCGATGATGGGGTTATTAAAGGAATATATACAATCTACTCAAGAATTGAAAATTAAACTGATTGCTGGGACAGCAAATCCGATATTTAAAATACAAGAAGAAGTATATGATATTTTTTATGATATTGATGATGAAGAAATACACGCTTCATCAAAGATTAAACTGAAACAATCTGAATGGAAAAGACAAACCTTAAACATTTTAACAAAATCTTACAAATTCAATGATAATATTAATTCTTTATCTCGTGGTATAAGTAATTTGTCATTTAAAAGTAAGTCAGGGTCAACTTTATTGCCTCCAAATTCAGCAGTTCGTGGAAGCAGTAGTAATACTTCTTTGATAAGCTTGACTTCATCAAACTCACCCCCTACTTTATCTTCTATAGGTGGACATCGTGTAACGTTGATGACATCATTTATTCAGTTGCTTATATGGGAACATCATGATAACAGAACAATTATCAATGTTATAAAACGAATCCAAATATTACAACTAATTCCATTAGTAAAGTTATTGAAAATAGCAGAAATAAATGCAATAACTGTGATAGACGTATCCGAAAAATATCACAAGATTTATGGTGACTTAGTGTATTTTGGTGACGTATTTGATGAGGTTAACTTGAAATGTATTAAATTATTGTCTTCTTTGCATGAAATATTAGAAATTGTTATGGATAAAAATTATTTTACCACTGTTAAGAAAACCCATGATAAAGTTTATGCACATATTTCTCAGTTACATGATACATTAAAACAAATTTCTGAGTTAATTGATTGTAAGGACAATTTAAGAAAACTAATATATATTTGTATGAACTTTCCTTCCCTGAATATTCTATCAGTTTTTGATATCACCACAAAAGATTTCAAGGATTTTGACATTAAGAAATTTTACAGCGGTACCTTCTTTAACTATAATAAACCTCGTGAGTCTAAGGATTTTGACTGGTTAAAATTAATATCACCTGGCCATGACAGAAATAATTATCCCGTTATTGATAAATTTGTTGCTAATGTTGGGTTTAACCTGCTGGGTAAATTTCTTGAATTCCTTCCTCATATAAACGACAAGTCAAAATCAGCTACATCGTCTCCATTATCATCTCCATCAAAGAAAAGAAACAAATTGGATATATCAAGATCAAGATCATTCAGAAACTTATTCTCTTTGAAAATACATTCTGAACCAAACTTTAAGCCAATGGATTACTCTAAAACAGTTAAAGATGAATCACAAAAAGGCAAGAAAACAGCTGGATCTTTATTATCACCTCCGTCTATCCCGAGACAATCGTCCTCGTATGAATCTATTTCATCTTCATTCAGTGGAGTAAAGCAAGATAAATCACTGGATTTAACATTATCTCATGTATTAGAAACTAGAAAAAATAAAATAAAATCAATGATACGTGAAATATTTCGTATCATAGATGATGATACCCTTGGTCATATTTTATTATGGGGATATTTAGATAAAGATATTAAATCACATTGTGTTTCAAAATCCAACCCTATGGAAAAGGCTAAAGAGAAACTTGATGATGATCTTGTAATACCTAATATGTTTACTAAACCTAGAGAATTACCAATATTTGCTTTAAAAAGTCGTAACTCTGAATCTGATACATCAATTGTAAGTTCTCTGAAGAATATGGACTCAATAAGAGAAAAAGATGAAAAAACTACTAATGTAGTTTCTTCTAGGAAAGAAGCAGAAGAAGAAGAGGAAGAGGAAGAGGAAGTGGTGTTTTACGATGCTAAGAATTTGTGATTACTACCTGTGTATATATCTGTTGGGTTTTGAATTCTTTCAGTTTATAGTAACAACATATTCTGCTTCTCCCTAGGTAATTCAGCTTTAAACTATTTATTTTTTAAAGTATATAGCAAACTTTTTGGATAAAACCTAAGAGACGTTTTTTAAATTCAAATATGGTATCTAAATAAGCTATAGATTGGTAAATAAATATTTATAGATATCAGTTTATAAGTAAAAAATAACTTTGACAAGAATGCAAGTATAATTCCAAATTAAACAAGAAAAAAATGAGATTTACAAAGTACGTTAAAGTCCAATGTCAAATTTGTGTATTTTATATATATGTTTTTTACATTTATTTTCATAACCAAGAATATCCCAAATAAAGAATTAAAAAATTTTGTAATTTTTTTCTGACTAAACTCCAAAAGCTTTTAAATTACCAAACACGACCCCATAAAAACTACCCAAATCTGATAATGTTTGATAAATAACTTTAGTTATCTCTCTTTTTTTATTCTCAAATTTTTTTTATCAAGTAATAACTACAAAAATTGTTTCTAGCATGTTTTTTCCAAGAAAAGCCCCCCTCGAATTTAAATAACCCTAAACTATATTATTACCAACCATTTCATCAATAATTATCCAAACCACCTTGCCAATTCGTATTTGTTTAAATAAAATGTGTCATTTTATCTTGACTGCCGCTATAAATTCAATCACAGATTTGACTCTGCCCTTTAAATCAAATTTGGAAAATAGTGAAAAATAATTTTGGGATTCCAATTTCTAAGGAGAGATGAGATTAAGGATGTAGAATTTAGAATTATATAAATACAGAGGCAGGAAACTAGTTTTAAAGTGTGTTCAAATTACTCAGGGACGACAATTGAATAATTAAATTAGTTTGAAACAAAGAAAATCTGTATCAATTGGTTTAACAAGTTACCATTACAAGTGATTGAAAAGAAAAAAACAGTTATAAAAGATATAAATAATGGATTCTAGAACAGTTGGTATATTAGGCGGAGGCCAGTTAGGTCGTATGATCGTTGAAGCTGCCAATAGATTAAATATTAAGACTATAGTGCTCGACGCTGAAAATTCTCCAGCTAAACAAATTTCAAATTCTACTGAACATATCGTAGGTTCATTCTCTAACCCAGATGACATTAGAAAATTAGCTGCCAAATGTGACGTTCTAACTGTCGAGATCGAACATGTAGATGTTCCAACTTTAAAAAGTTTAAGAGATGAATATCCAAAATTACAAATTTCTCCATCTCCTGAAACCATTGAATTAATTCAAGATAAATATAAACAAAAGGAATTCTTGATTAGAAATAGAATTCAAGTTGCTGAAAGTGTGGCTATTCCAACCCCAACAAAAGAATCTTTACAGTCTGTGGGTCGTAAATTTGGTTATCCTTATATGCTAAAGGCAAGAACTTTTGCTTATGATGGTAGAGGTAATTTTGTTGTTAAAAATGAAAACTCCATCCCAGGTGCTCTTGAAGCTCTAAAAGATAGTCCATTATATGCGGAAAAATGGGCCCCATTTGTAAAAGAATTATCTGTTATGATTGTTCGTTCTTTAGATAATCGTGTTTATGCATACCCAGTTGTGGAAACAATCCATCAAAATAATGTTTGTCACTTATGTTATTGTCCAGCAAGATTACCTAACTCAGTTCGTTTAAAAGCTGCAATCTTAGCTGAAAACGCTATAAAAGCCTTCCCTGGAGCTGGTATCTTTGGTGTGGAAATGTTTTTACTAAGTAATGGTGATCTTTTAATTAATGAAATTGCTCCAAGACCACATAACTCAGGTCATTTCACTATTGATGCATGTGTTACATCACAATTTGAAGCACATTTAAGATCAATCTTAAATTTACCAATGCCGAAATCGTTCACAAATTTATCAACAAATGATACTAATGCTATAATGTTAAATTTATTAGGTGATAAAAATGAACCTAATGCTGAATTGAAAATATGTGAACGAGCTTTAGAAACACCAGGTTCATCTGTATATTTATATGGTAAAGAATCAAGACCCGGTCGTAAAGTTGGTCATATTAATATTGTCTCTTCCTCAATGCAGGAGTGTCAAAGAAGATTGGATTATATTACTGGGAAGGTAAATAAACCAGTGGTTATTACTGCTGTAGATCAATTAAAGACAAGAGAAGCTATTAAACCACAAATTGGTATAATTATGGGTTCAGATTCTGATCTACCAGTTATGTCTGCTGCTTGTAAAGTACTTGAAGAATTCGGAGTTCCATTTGAAGTCACTATTGTATCTGCTCATAGAACGCCTCATAGAATGTCTCAATATGCTATTCAAGCATCTGAACGTGGCCTTAAAGCTATTATCGCAGGAGCTGGTGGGGCTGCTCATTTACCAGGTATGGTGGCTGCTATGACTCCATTACCTGTTATTGGTGTTCCAGTGAAAGGTTCAAATTTAGGTGGTGTTGATTCATTACATTCAATTGTACAAATGCCTAGAGGTGTACCTGTAGCTACTGTTGCAATTAACAATAGTACAAATGCAGCTCTTTTAGCCATCAGGATCTTAGGTACTTATGATAATCAATATTTTTACAAGATGCAAGAATTCTTATTGAAACAAGAAGAAGATGTTTTAGAAAAGGCTGAAAAATTAGAAACTGTTGGATATCAAGATTATTTATCATCCATGTAATTTAATTTAATCTATAACTTTTCACATATATTTTTTAGAAACGAATAACTAACTAACTAACTGTCCTTCTCATAAGAGGAAAATAATAATAACACAAACTATATAAATTACAAAGTGCATTTTCGAACTTTTATTATAAATTGATAAATTAGAAAGATAGGATATCACTCTAATTTAAGATTTCTTGAAAGTTTTCTAGTATGTAACTGATTACAAAGTTTCTTTCTCTCATATCAATTATATCTTTTTCACCAGAATAATCCATTATTAAACTTGGAGTAAAAACTAAGCACAGATTTTTGGTCGTCATCAAATTTTCATCACTGTAACGTTGTACCAGATTAATGTGCTGGCCTAACAGTTTCAAAACCTCAATATGCTCCATAGGTAATAATTTCAGGATATCTATGAAACCCTGCTTTGCATCATCATCATTCAAATTAAAATTATGTTGTCTCACATAATCAATGATTGGTTCATAGATTTCATAAGTGATTATTGGGTTAGGTAAATTTCTCAAATACCTTTTAAGTACACTAGTTACAGCATTAATATCATACAGTGATAAATCGATATTTTCATCTCCCCTGTTAAACCGGGCTTCTATATCTTCAATTACCCTTTTAGAACCAGATTTTCTGTAAAGACCTTCACTCTTCAAGTTTTCTTCATCAGATTCGATAAAATTAATACACTGTGTTAAAATTAAAGGTAATTCATCAGGAGAATTTGAAATAGGCAATAATTTTAGATTTTTTAGATCCTCTGGATTCTGTAACCTAGGATGTGAGATTTCAAGTTTAGATCTAGATGAACCAGAAGGAGAATGTGGTGAACTTGATCTACCATTTGAATTTGTGAATGTTATTGGTGCTTGCATGTTTCTTAAATTAGGAATATTTTGATTAGAATTTGAAAGTTTTATTGGAGAAGACGACATTGAAGGAGAATTTTGTGGCTTTGAAGAGAAGAATTTCCAAAATTTAGGTTTTGTTGCAGGTCTTGCAATACTTGCTGTAGAGATATTCTTAACTGGTGAATTTTCATTAGAAAATGGATCTGAAGAAGTCAATATCATCTGAGGCTGTTGTGTTTGTTCAATTAAGACTTGTCTAGAATTCTTAATTTCTTCTTTCAAACCTTGTAATTGTTTGTCTAAGTTTGACTTCATCAATACCATATCTTCAATGCTTTGCATTAATTCAGTTTTAGCCATTTGAAGGTTTGATATATCTTTCTTCAGCTGGTTTAAAATTACATTACTATCATTGATAATGTTAGTGTTATTTGGCTTTTTAGACTGCATGGATGATTCATTTTCATTAATTAAAGAACTCTTATCCATATAGTTATTCAATATATCATTTGTGCTCATTGTAGTATTTTCATTTTGGGTATCATAATTTGTCGAATATTCTACTTCATTTGTAGCAGTATCGAGGATATCATGAGAATAATCATTTTTTTCGTTTCCCATTTTCTTCGGAGTAGAAAGCTGTTCTGATAAATTATCAAAAGTTGTTGTGGTAGGAATATTTAAAAATTCTTTTGGTGTCTTTGAGAATGTGTTTTCATTATAAGTATCTGTATTCTTTTCTATAAGTGGTGACTGTTTAATCGGTCCAAAATCTGATTGTGTCTTTAGATGTGATCTTGTTAGAGACCCTTGCTTCTCAATACGGTTTGCAGGAGCAAGGGTACGACTTTGTTCAGAATTGAAAACAGGTAAACTTAATTCTTTTTTGTGAGTCTTATTTGAAGGAGAAGTGAAACTTGTATTGTTTGATTGATCTACACCATCGTAATTCTTTAATGGTGTTTTGTTTAACAATTTCTTAGGTTTGGGCGATGATAAGTAACTCATTTCTAATTTAGGAGAAATGCTAGTATGGAAATCGGCGCTAGTCGGAAGTGGACTATGCATACTTATCTTTCTAACAGATGATGACACAGTTTTAGCAGGTGAACTTTCTTGTATTTCTGGAATAGGTGAATCTAGATTAAAGTCATTAAAGTCATTAACATCATTTAATATTGGATCATCTTTTAAGATCTCTGGTGGCATCGGGAGATTCTTCTTTTCCCTTCGTTTCTTTTCTTCATAATATTTCCTTTTTGCTAATAATTTCTTGTGACATTTCAGACAAAACAACCCTTTCCTAGTTCTTGCATACCTTAAATCTTTAATATTATCACCACATTTACAACAAACAAAACAATCCGAACAATATGCCTCATTTGACGATGATAAGATAATAGCTAAATCATCGATCTTCTTTCCACATTTCTTACATGAATCAGAACAATCAAAACAAATCAGAGCACCTGTACCTAATACAAGAAAGTCTGAATCACAACTCAAGGACTTTTCACAACGATAACAGGTGAAACAATGTGTGTGCCATCTATCGTCACCTAATTCATATGCGTGACCAGAAGTAATGGCCTCTTTACAACGCACACAAACAGGTAAGTTCTCTTGAGTTGTATGATCATGGACAATGTTATCGTGTAGTCCAGTGTTAGGTAAGGGTGGTGGTACAGATCTGGGGCTCTGTAACAACATTTTTTTTTAATATATGCAACTAAACTTTGTGAGGTTTATCTGTGATTCGTTTAACAATAACGTATCAAGTTAACCAAAAGCAAGGAGTAGTTTCAACTATTTAGTAACGAATACAGTGATAACGTTATGGGGTGTTTAGCCTTTAACTTAATGGGTGTGAAATAGTTGCTTATTCACCTCTGTTTACCATAACGAATATCACTTAAGCAGATCAAAATTTGGGTGAAACTTAGCAATTTTTTTGTTAGAGATTTTGAATTTTTCAAAAATGCAGAATTCTCGAGAGATGATATTTAAAGAGTAAATCATGCTGGAGGATATATAGTGAAGCAATAGAAAGAAAATAATTATAGAATCAGACGTATTCAAGAAGTATTAAACGATCAGAAACAAAATATAACTCTGCCAATATGGATTATAAGAAATTTTTACTCTTTGGTGATTCAATTACAGAATTTTCCTATGACCCAGAACACTTCACTGTGGGGTCTGCATTAAGCAATGTATACACTAGAAAATTAGATATTTTGCAAAGAGGTTATGCAGGTTTTACTTCACGCTGGGCCATTCCTGTCTTGGAACAAATAATAAGTAACTCTGGTGAAGATATTGTTATGGGTACGATTTTTTTCGGTTCGAATGATTCTGTAGCCACAGGTCCGCAAAGGGTCCCATTACCTGAATTTATTGATAATACTAAGAGAATGATTGCAATGATGAAAAATGCAAATATTAAACCAATTGTAGTTGGTCCTGGTTTAATTAATAGAGATGTTTGGGATGTTATAAAGAAGGAAGATGTTGAGAAAGGTTGGATTAGAAGCAATAATGCTTTTGAAGAATATAATGCTGCTTTGATAAAATTGTCTAGTGAAGAAAAGGTACCATACATAAATCTTCGTCAAAGTTTCTTAGATACCGCCAAGGTAAATGATGAAGATTGGAAAAGTTATACTATTGATGGGTTACACTTTTCTGGAAGTGGTTATCGTATTTATTTTAATCAATTGATGAAGACAATTGATACTTTTTATCCCGAGTATTCCCCAGATAATTTGCCAACTATCTTACCAAATTGGAGAAATATTTCCGAAGACGGTTCAAACATCTTTTGAGATGATTTTAAAAGAATAAATTAAGGTAAGCTCGTATATATAATGAAAACAAACTGGTAAATCAGAAAATTACCTGTCATCAGGTTGGGCTACAGAACTTAAAAAAAAAAACAATTGAGGCCAAATTATAAAATTATAAGTAGATATTTCAACTACTTTAGTCTAGGCCCATTCTACATACTTCTTCCAATTTTGTCATTATGGTTATGAGATTGTAAGTTAATAGCACTGAATATTGTATATATTTGTTTACCTTAATAATTTGTGAATAGTAATATTATATTAGAAAATTATTTTTGAAATAGTCCGCCTAAACCCTAACTTTCATGCCTGAGGAAGGAAGTAACATTGAAAGGCGATAACTGTTTCTCTTATTAGGGGATAGTAACAATAAACCTGTAAATTCTTTCTATAACTAATTAATTTTTTCGCAAATAGTAAACAAGAGATATTCTAAAAAAAAAAACGATAATCTTATCGTATAAGTTATAATATTGAATAAATGTTATGATATGGTTTAACTTATGATATTGTATAACATATGATTATCGTCAATTTGCGTTGAGGTAAGTTTCAAAATACAATATGATTTTTATGCTTGAGAATTGAAGTTCGCAAATAAACAATCTGGTTCTGATAATATCATGCGATAATCGAAGAAAAACATCTTATCGATGATTTTCATCTTGGAGAATGACCCATTAAGTTGTCAAAGGCAACTGGAATAACAAGAGTTAAATCCGTTATTATTTCTTCTGCAGCCGAAGAACCCACATTCAGAACCTACATGTGTCAATGCTTTGTTTTAATCAGATTTGTGTTGCCTATTGTTATAATTTGCCAAGATTTTCATTTCAGGAAAGTACTGTGTGCCTTTCTCAAGACGACAGATAACATACAAACGGAAAAGAGAAGGAAAAACAACAATACCTCCATTGAAAACATGTAGCACTTAGAAATATGAAAGAAGTTGTCGGTCTGGTTTTATTCAATCAGTGGGAACAATTGAAAAAGAAATGATAATCTGGTCTTTCTCTGTTGAATTTGTAAAACTTACATATCTAGATGTGCAATTGCTTTTATTGATACATAATATTGTTCCGAATACTTTAGATAATTATGTTTTAACATCACTCAAGTTAAAGGCTATTGAATCGATCCCAAATATTCGGAAGTTTGTAGATTTAATTATGACGTTTGGTAAAAAAAAAAAAAAAAAAAAAAATTACAGTGAACGGCTCATCAACCAGTGTTTAAAGGCAACTTTTCCCAGCTCTTTCAATTCTTAAGCAGAAAAAATTTATCATGGATAAGAGAAACAAGACTCTTTATTGAAAATATATCAGTGCGAATTGTTAAAAATGATACGGTAATTTCTTCAAACAAACTACGTGCTATATTTCAAATTGTAGGTTCAAATTCTAAAGAGAATAATTTAACCGCCACAGATTTATTCCCAACATTTCCAACAACCTGGTGAAACCAATGAGATGAAAGATCATTTACAATTTTGTATATTTCTATTTTATGCATTCTATGAACAATAATGTTGGCTTTTCAAATTTAGTTACATATTTGAAATACATATTTAGAATACATAAAACCTTCAAATCACAAAGTTATCAGAACAGAAAGTGAACCTCATTATAGACTGTAATTTTAATAATGTCTTGATTAAAATCATAATAAGTTTTAACACGGTGGACACAAATACAACTTTTTTAAATTAAAAATAACTTGATACCGCCCAAGCAAAATGCTGTTTTTGAATATGACGGTTAATACATTTTTGAAGAAGTTAAATTATACATAATCTACTACTTGTGGTGTTTTTTTATGTTTTTTTTTAGAGAAAGTAAACAGGTTTTTACCACAATCAAAAACAACTGAGGTTTTTTTAATTTTTCATCTGAGAACGTTTAAATACAAAATCGCATAGTTATTATTATTAAATTAAAGCAAAGATACGTAGATTTATATGCTCATTAAAAAAGAAATTATATAGTAAAATACACCGTTAAAAAAACCCAATAGAAGAAATAAAAAAGAATGAATAAATGAGAAATAAGTTAAACTAAATCAACCAGAACACATTTCACAGGCTTCTGGCTTATCAATAGCACAGGCAATAACCTTAGAATTGTAAATATCATATTCAGATTGTTCAGCATCAACAGTAGCATCAGCTGGGATGTTGGAAGTAATCTTATCGGCAGTCTTAACTTCTGGGATAACAGAAACTGGGGTAGCGGTTAAGTTTTCAGTAGCCTTAGCAGATTCATCAGATGGAGCTGGAGAGACACTTCTGGTCTTAGTAACTTCCTTAACTGATTCTTCATGCTTTTCTTCTTCAATTGGAGTAACTGGGACTGGTGGGTGGTCTGGTTTAACCCAGTTGTTTGGAACAGGGGATTCAGCGTTTTCGTGAGAAGCAGCAGATGGGATATATGTTGGACGCTTCAAGTTGTCTAAATCAGCAATCTTGTTCATAGCTTCAGCAGCAATCTTGGAATCGATGGTGAATTGAATGGCAGCAGAAGCAGCTTGAGTTCTTAAGTAATACATACCAGTCTTCAAACCCTTCTTCCAACCATAGAAATGCATACTGGTAATCTTACCCATAGTTGGAGCACGTAAGAATAAGTTTAAGGAATGAGATTGATCAATATAGATGGAACGATCAGCAGCCATATCAATAACCTTCTTTTGAGAAATTTCCCAAACAGTCTTGTATAAATCTTTCAAATCTTGAGGAATACTTGGTAAATCTTGAATGGAACCATTAGCAGTAATTAAATGTTGCTTCATAGATTCATCCCAGATACCTAGATCGACTAAATCACGTAATAAGTATGGGTTGACGATTTGGAATTCACCTGAAAGAACACGACGTTGGTACATGTTAGATGTAACAGGTTCGAAACATTCATTGTAACCCAAAATTTGAGAAGTAGAAGCAGTTGGCATTGGGGCCATAGTTAAAGAGTTTCTAACACCGTGTTTCATAATGTCCTTTCTTAAAGTGTCCCAGTCCCACATACCGTATGGTTTAGCATCCCACATATCCATTTGTAAAATACCTTGAGCCATAGGAGAAGTACTGAAAGTTTCATATGCACCTTCTTTTTGAGCTAATTCACAAGAAGCTTCTAAAGAAGCATGATAGATGGTTTCGAAAATTTGTTTGTTTAAATCCTTAGCAGCATCAGAGTCGAATGGAAGACGTAATAACATGAAAGTATCGGCTAAACCTTGAACACCTAAAGCAATTGGTCTATGTCTCATATTGGATCTTCTAGCTTCTGGAACTGGGTAGTAGTTACGGTCAATAACTCTGTTTAAGTTACGAGTAATAACCTTAGCAATATCATGTAATTTTTGGAAGTTATAAGTAGAAGTTTTACCGTCTTCAGAATTTTCAATAAAAGCAGGTAAAGCAACAGAAGCTAAATTACAAACAGCAGTTTCATCTGGATCAGAATATTCAACAATTTCACAACATAAATTAGAAGATTTAATAGTACCCAAATTCTTTTGGTTAGATTTTTCATTACAAGCATCCTTATAGATGATAAATGGAGTACCAGTTTCAGTTTGAGCTTCTAAGATAGAATACCATAATTTTTGAGCCTTGATAGTCTTACCACGACCTTCTCTTTCATAACGTTCATATAATTCTTCAAATTCTTTACCGTAGACATTTTCTAAACCTGGAGCAGCACTTGGAGAGAATAAAGTCCATTCACCATTTTGTTCAACACGTTTCATGAATAAATCTGGAATCCATAAAGCTGGGAATAAATCTCTAGCTCTGATTTCTTCTTTACCATGATTCTTTCTGATATCAATGAAATCAAAGATGTCCGCATGCCATGGTTCTAAATATAAGGCAAAAGCACCTGGTCTCTTGTTACCACCTTGATCAACGTAACGAGCAGTATTGTTGAAGACTCTAACCATTGGAATTAAACCATTAGAAGTACCATTTGTACCAGCAATATAAGAACCAGTGGAACGAACATTAGAAATATGTAAACCGATACCACCAGCGGTCTTTGAAATCATAGCACATTCTTTTAAAGTATCATAAATACCTTCAATAGAATCATCTTTCATAGCGACTAAGAAACAAGAAGACATTTGAGGTTTTGGAGTACCAGCATTGAAAAGAGTTGGAGAGGCATGAATGAAATATCTTAAAGACATTAAGTTATAAGTTTCTAAAGCAGCAGCAATATCTCTACCATGAATACCAATAGCGACTCTCATAATCAAATGTTGTGGACGTTCAGCAACTTCACCATTTAATCTAAGTAAATAAGAACGTTCTAAAGTTTTGAAACCGAAATAATTGAATTGATAATCTCTATCGTAGACAATAGCAGAGTTAATTTCATCTTTATTGTCCATAACAATGTTATAAACATCATCAGAAATCATTGGAGCATGTTTACCAGTAGCTGGATTAATGAAATCATGTAAATCTGTAATAACTTGAGAAAATAATTTAGTAGTTTGTTTATGTAAGTTAGAAATGGCTAATCTAGCAGCTAAAGTACCATAATCTGGATGCATAGTAGTCATATAAGCAGCAGTTTCAGCAGCTAAATTATCTAATTCAGAAGTAGTAACACCTTCATAAATACCAGAAATAATTCTTTGAGTGACTTTAACGGCATCAATACGTTCTGGATCTAAACCGTAACATAAACGGGTAATTCTTGAAGTAATCTTATCGAATTTGACAGGTTCTTTACGACCGTCTCTCTTAATAACATACATGGTTATTTAGATTATAAAAGTAATGTGAGTGTGTGTGTGGTTTTCTTTATGTTAGAGTAGAAAAAGATAAAATAGTAAATGAAAAGAAAGAGATTAATAAATATATATGTTGAAATATCGTCTAGCTTATATATTAAAAAAAGAGACAACGACGACCACTTAACAACATGAAACGCGTAAACAAAAAATTATATTATCCTTTAAAACCCAACTGATACGCGTAAAATGATCCGCCATCATTGAAACAATAAGAAATTATCTTTTTAAAAATATAAAAATTTTTCTTCTTCCCAAAAAATGTGATTTCCCACCCTAACAAAATGATGTAAGACAATAACTATCCAGTGAATTAGTAAGAAATTTAAGAACTTAAGTTTATCAAATTTGGAACAGACGCGTAAACACAGTTCAATATTGTTGTTATTTTTTCTATAAGATTTCATTGTAATGTATGAAAAAACGCGTAAACACAGCTCAATTAGGAATATTAAAAGGCATAAAAAAGTGTTGACGCGACGCCCTCTTTGTTCTGTTTTATTTCTGGGTGTGTGATAAAATATAATCAATCTAATTTAATTTAATTTAATTATAGCCCCGGACGTTTCTTCAGAGAAATTTACAGTGTCGGACAGAGGTCTCTATTGTATTAAGAAGTCATTAAATCTTATAGGGCAAAGGATAACACGAATTTTTTTATTTTAATCTAAATTGTTCCATTTCTATTACCCCATTGGGTAAACAGAGGGGCTGTCATTAAGGCAAATAACCACCCGTTGCTATGGAAATGAGTCCATTTTAGGAACCCGTTACCGTGGAAACCAGCAATTTAAATTGCCTTGTATTGTGTATACACATTTATTGAACACGTAAAAATTTAACAAACACGGTTGCCATGGGAACACGCGTAAAGTTAACCTGGACGTTTGGCATCTCTTCTTTGGGGCAATGTTGACTGGAATAGGAAAGTAGAACAAGCCGGTGATATAGATTAACATGATCACGTTAGATTCCACTATTATTATTTCCATAAAAACAGGAACTTTTAATTTATCCACAACGTGAATTTCGGCCAATAAGGGAATTATTACGTATACAAATTTCTTCTCTAAAAAAATATTTTGTAACAAAGACAAATTATATCCAATTTGTAATAGGAATATCCTTTAATCACACCACTCTCTCTATTTCAAATGGTCTGATTTAAATTTAATTCATTAATCATTGGAAGAATTACTTACAATTGTTTTAGATTCTTTCTATATACTAAATCCTTCCACAAATTCTCACATAAAAATATGTTAATTATAAGCACTGGGCAATACAATATTTCAAGTTAAGTGACCGTTTCAAGCCAAAAGTGATATGTTAGTACATTAATCCAAAGAGTATACTTTATAATTGTGTATTTTCTGGTATTACAAAGGCAAAAGAGAAACTATGATTTTAGCAAATATATATTAGTTCCTTTTATAATATCACTACAAAAACTTTCAATTTTATACTCCGAACTTTCCTTAACGTTTTTAATCTATTATTTTTTTTTTGCAAATCAACCTTAAATAAAATATTGAATTCAATTTATCTTATTATATCGAGCATATGAGAAAGTTCACTGATTCCATTGCTTTTCACATTTATACAAAAAATTGTATTGAACTATTTTTTTTTAAATATTATGTGAGGTTTGGTTACTTAAGGCACTAGACTCTTATAGGATAAAGTTATACTATCTGACAAACTTCTTTAAAGTCTTGATATATCAACCTACTGATACTGAAATTACTCATAGCGGTAATTATCATTGTCAATCTCTAAAAACGAGATGTAATTTACGTTAAATAAAAGTAATTTTTAAACTCGAATGCACAATACCCAGCAACTTACAAACTTTAAACAACTGTTATATCCAAATTACAGATCGTATTACCTTTCATATTACACATATGGCAGTGTCACCATTGTAACATTTCTATTCTAGTTTTTTTTTTTTCTTAATGTATATTTATTTGAAAATATTAAATCATTGCATATCTCATATATATATAAAGCGTTCGTTACATAATTACTCATACAGTTCTTCTGTCGGTCAAATAATGAACAATTGGAGTGACACCACTAGATTGAGTTAATTTTTCAAACCAAGCAAGAAGAATACCACCTTGTTTTTGACCTTCTGGTAATGACATACCTTTGTATAGATATTTCACAAGAACAATTTGTTGTTCAGTATTTAATTCTTTCACAATATTAATAATATCAGCTTGTCTAACTTGAGATAAAGTTTCTAAGACCACTTGGAAATATTGAAACTTAGTAGCATCATCTGCACTATATGGAGGATCTTGTGTGATTAATTGGATAGCACCTCTAGTATCACCACCACTTGACAATGTACGCAATTGTTCCATCTTTGGTTGTAATTCTTGTAAAGTAATTTGTCTTTCATAAGGTGGTATTAGATCCTTTGCAGTTAATCTACAATCTGGATCAAAAGCATCAATATCAATTCTTCTCCAATCACTCATTTTGTTTTTCGACAATTATATATTTCTTCTTGGTTTCTATAAACGTTTTCTTTGAATATCCAACTTGGAGTATACTTAGGAAGCTTTAGCGATTACTAACTCTTGAGGGGGGGATTGAAATTCTCAGCCAACTTGTATATAGTTTGTTTTATTTTAATTATTGAATTTTTCAAAATATTGTTTTTCTTTTTCTCGCCAGCGGAGGGTAATTGGTAAAAACCAACTCATAAAGATCCTTAGAAGATCACATTTTGATCGAAGAACAACGTGTTGTTACGTTATGATTCTTACTATTATTGATTATTATATGATTATTATTTATCTTACATTAAAAATTTTATAAAATTTTATCCTTTGGAATACCATCGTATTCACCGTAACCCATGGCTAAATTCATGTTTTGAATAGCTTGAGTAGAAGCACCCTTTAATAAGTTATCGATAGTAGCACAAACGACAACACGATCGCCAGCATCATTCAATTTGAACCCACCGATAACAACACCATGAGTACCCTTGATGTCTTTAACTAATGGAACGTCATCAATGACTTTAACTAAAGTTTCACCTTGGTAGAAATCTTGGTAAACCTTCTTAATTTCATCGAATGATTTCAAAGAACCCTTCTTAATTGGAATGGAGATGGTTAAGGAAATACCTTGAAACCATTGACCAACATGAGGCATGAAAGCAACTTCGTGACCAATTCTAGTAGAAATTTCACGTTCATGAATATGGTTAGTTAAAGCATATGGGATTAAATTATCGGCTAAGAATTTTGGGTCATTCTTTGGAGATGGTTTAGTACCAGCACCAGAATAACCAGAAACACCGAAAACAGTTGGCAACCCGTTAATGTATTCAGTTAATGGAGCAATAGTTAATTGAGAACCAGTAGCATAACAACCTGGGTTAGAAATCTTTCTAGCAGCAGCAATCTTATCTCTGTTATTTAATTCAGGTAAACCATAAGCCCACTCAGTTTCTGGAACAAATCTATGATCAGCAGATAAATCAAGAATCTTACCTTTACCACCCTCAACGCTAGTAATAGCTTTAACAATTGGTTCAGAGACATTATTTGGTAAAGCCATGATCCAAAAATCAACTTCGTTGGCGGCTTCTAATTTCTTAATGTCTTCGACTTGTAAATTTTCATAGATGACTTCACCCTTCTTGTAACCTTCTAATTTAGTACCTTTTAAAGCACGGGAGGAAACGTGAGTAATTTCAAAATGTGGATGATTGTTGACAATAGCAGTAATATTTCTACCTGTGAAACCTCTAGCACCAATTAAAGCAATACGACCGATTTTCTTGTTAGTACCTTCTGGTTTTGGAGTAGATCTTACGGAATAATTTCTCTTAGTGTTACCAGAGCTGAAAACACCAGAGGAAGTAGTAGTATAAGTGGAAGTGGCTGGACCCACGGTCTTGACGAAATCAGTGATGATATTAGAAGTGGCTTCTAAATCATTAACACCATACCAGAATAAGACTTTACCATTCTTCAAGTAAGACCCTTGAGATCTAGCAAAATGCCATGAAATATTTGGATCATCTTCACTGACCACCCATTGTAGAGATGGGAAATCACGACGTAAAGCGTTGAAAACATTATCTGTGACATTATTTAACCAAGCTTGTTCAGTACAAATAAATTTATCTAATTTTGGAACAGAGCCATGATTCTTTAATACAATGGCAAAGGCATCCATTGGTTCATCAGTGTAAGAGACAAATTCGTGTCTTTCTAAATCTCTTAAATAACCGGCAACAGATTCTTTACCAGAAGTGAATTCATTATCCTTTTCAAGAACTTGTCTTAAGGAATCTGTTGATTCAAATTCACCTAATGTAGATCTTTTCAATAATTTATAACCTCTTCTAATCATAGTACCAGCACCAGAATCAGTAAATAATTCTTTTTGTAAATCTTGAACGTTAATGATTGCGACAGATGATGAACGTGGTAAATAATCTAATAATTCTTTAATTTCTTTAATTTTTAATTTTGTACCATATTTAACCCAACTTTGTTTCATTAATTCATCATATTCTTCATCAAGATTAATCATTGAAACTTTTTCTTTAGTTTCACCATTAATAATACCACCCTTTTCATTTAAATAAACAATTTTCAATGGTTCAAAGATACGTGCTAATTCACCAGCGGCAACATCAGCATTAACATTTAACATTTGACCAGAGGTAGTTTCAGCTAAAGAAGTTAAGATTGGTAACGCACCAGCTTTAATTGATGCTTCAATTGGTTCTTTTGTAACACCAGTGATATCACCCACTAATTTATATTTATCTTTATCTAAATATTCAGCGGTAAATACACCAGAAGTAATTGGTCTAGCTCTAACACCTAATTTTTCTAATGCAGTGACCAATTTCAAATTTTGTTCTAAGAAACATTTTCTCACGACGGCCATTGTCTTTTCATCAGTGATTCTAATCCCATCAATATAATCTGGTTCAATACCTTGAGCTTCTAATCTACCATTAACTTGTGGACCAGTACCATGAAGAACAATTGGATATAAACCAACATGGTATAAAAATGCAAGACAGGAGGCTAATTCAGGTAAATTGTCACTAATGATAGCACCACCAACTTTAATCACAGCAAATTGTTGTTGTGAAACAGAAGTGAAATATTTTAAATATTGTTCCACTTCCCTCTTTGTAGAGATATTATTTAATAATTGAACGACGGTGGATCTAGTACCAGAAGAACCAACACCGTTTGAAGAGACAGTAGAGGCAAATCTCTTGGAATAACCGACTTTTTTGGAAGAAGTTGAGAAATTAGAAGCAGTAATTAATTGATAAGCACCTTTATGAGTTGCATAATTGTTATTTAAGAGAGTAGATAAACGTTGTAAAGATCTAACAGAACGACCTAAGGCAGAAGAAGTTTGTAGTCTTCTAGCAGAGACTAATACACTAACACAAGGCATTGTTTCCTGCTGCTAATATATATATTTGATTGATTGATTGATAAACTATACTGTAAATCCCTTATTCAACCACTTAATCTTGATTTGAAACTGGAAATTTGATCTGAAATTGGAAATTTGATTAAAAATCGATGAATTTATGATTTTAATATGGGAATGAAGCTTTAATGGAAGTAGAAAGCGATAATATATGGTATTTATATAAAATTATCGTTGGTCGCTGACTCATTCACTTAACGGTCAATTTTGTGTTGAAATGGAAAAATTTTCACGCTCACAGTTTCCTATAGCGGTCACGCACTTTAAGTGAAAAAATTAGCGACGGTCAAATTTGGGGAGGGTGGGTACTGTCCGGGGCAGGGCGGGTGGTGTCCGAGACACTTTTAAATTCATTGAGAGTTTATAGAGAGGGAAGCTACAGGATTTTGTGACACCATGACAGGCGTAAGAAATCTATCTATATACATATATATATACTTTAAAGATGTGATATATATATGAAGAATAAATGGGCGATAATGCAAAATATTTAATAATCTAAAGAGGAATTTGCATCCTTTAAAGAATTATCATGGGTTCTAGAAATACGAGATCTATATGAAACAGTTGTTGCTGTTGTTGTTGTTTCTGGTTCCACTACTGATTCGGGTTCATGATGATATCTAGGTTTATTATTATTATTATTATAATGACTCTCACGGTGTCTTGGTTGAGACGACTGGAACCGACTTACGCCACGATGTCTATTTTCATGTAAATGTGATTGAGAAGAGTGCTCATTCATAACTGAATAACCTCTATTACCTAACCCACCACCAAATCTTCTGGGAACAAAATATTTATTTGTTCTACCCCTTTCATAATCTACTATACATTTTCTACCATGTATTTCAATACCTCTATGAACACCTGTTTCTCTTATACATTTTTTGGAACTCATTGGATCATTAAATACAATAAATCCATACCCTCTCGATTCTTTATCATTTGACTTCTTCACACTTTTTTTATTTAACGTCACTAACGGCTCTTTCTCTCTTACAATTCGTATTCTATCAATATCACCAAATCTATTGAAAATATTTTGTAATTCTAATTCATCAATATCATAAGGTAATCTACCAATGAAAATTGTACAATATGGATCCGTATTTTTCATATGTGGATCATTATGTGGATCCCAATGTTTATAATTTTCATTCAATTTGGCTTGGTGTCTTGTTTGTTTATTTAATATCTTTGATTGAATATCTAAATATTTATTCTTACTACCATGTGGGAATTTCTTTTTATAATCTGATAAATAAGTGAGATATGAGGATAATCCTGTAATGTTTGGATTAGTCTTACGTTCATGAATTGGATAATCTACAGGTTTTAAACGTTGTAATGGAGGACCTGGTTGAAATAATCTAGTAACATCTGGTGGAAATTTTGACATATTGATGTTTTTAATGTGTTGATGATGGGGTTAGTGGTTTGTTTATAGTCTCTTTTCTTCAACTATCCCTTCAACACTCTCATCTTCACTCATCTTCAATTTATTTACTTTTTTTGTTTAAACAAATTTGTATTTTTTTTTTTCAAAGATCGAAATAAAGTAACTTTTAAAAAATATTAATTATTAAAATTATATATGGCTGTGTGTTGTTTTTTGTTGATGATAATAATATATACACTTATAAAAATTTAAATTATTAGTATAAATCATATTCATTTGATAGATGCAAAAAAGGGAGGAATGTTAAAATATAGTTGATATTAATTAATTAATTAATTACCAGCTACAGCTTTTCTACCTTTAATTAATTGATTTAATAAATCAGTAGAATTAGTACTACCATTTTCACCCATTGGAGAAGATTGTTGTTGTGGAACTTGAGTTTGGTGTGGTTGTGGTTGTGGTTGTTGGCCCATTGGATAAATACCTGGTGGTGGAGGTGGATTAGAAACATTTAACCCTTGTTGTTGTGATAATACTGTATTCTTACCTTGTTCATTTAACATACTTTCATTACCTTGGAAAGATGGGGAAGTAGCATTTTGAGTAGGTGGAGCAACGGCCATTGGTACAATACCACTAGCACTTACACTCTGTAAGAATTGAATTACAGAAGCAGAATAATCGATTGGTTTAGTAGCTAAGACACTAATTAATTTATCACGTAAAATGTTATCAGTTTTCTTACTAGTTTTAATATTATCCCAAGAAAATAAAGATGGGTATTTAGAATATTCATCATCATCTAATAAGTTATCTCTTAATTCGATTGGATGATTTTCATAATGAGATAAGTATTGAATTCTTGAATCTAAGAATTTGACTGCACTACCAGAGGCATCATATGGATCCACATATTTCTTTTCATTATTATTGGTTTTCTTCTTGTTATTAGAATTATTTTCTTTAGAAGAAGTAGTAACATTGTTATTGTTATTGACAGAAGAAGCAGTAGCATTTGCAATAGTAGTCTTTTGAGTTGATGGAGATGTATTTAAACCAAGGGTTTCAGCCACAGTAGAATGATTACCATGGGATAAAGTTTCTTGATTTAAAGAATTTTGTAATGCATCGGCCAAAGTAGGTAAATTGTTTGCACTAATATTTTTAGAAAGATTTAAACTTGTAATTGGAGTAGAAGATTGACTAACCCCCCATGGGTTAGCACCAGCAGGGACATGAGCAGGGGTTAATAATGGAGTTGGAGTATTACTATTTTCGTGACCATGTAAATGAGTCTTAATAGATAATGGAGAGTTTGTGGTGGAATGATTGAATGAATTGTTGCTAGTAGATGTATGAGAACCATTTGCGGATGATGCTGATTTGAAGAGGTTGTGGCTTGAAGTATGGTTAAGAGCGTTGGATAATGATTGATTTGTCGAAGAAGAAGTGGATAATGGTGGTGGGGCCTGTTGAGCAGCAGCTTGTTGTGCCGCTTGTTGTGCCGCTTGTTGTAATTGCTTGTTATGTAATTCTCTTCTATTAAATGAATCAGCTTCTTCACCTGGTTCATGTAAGAACATACAATTTGGATTTGGACATGGTAACCCACGTAAATATGAAGAACAATATTTAGTGGTACCATAAGCTGCTTTAATTAATTTGCCATCCATATAAGTACCATCGACTTGGGCAATACATTTGGCGGCATCATCTTTAGCGGCAAAAGTGATATAAACACCATAACCTGGAGTGTGATGATTATGATAATTATCATTACCACCATGAGAATTTTTCTTGTTGACCACAATCTTATTAATCTTACCATATTGACCAAAATATTTATCAGATCTTAAAGTGTTGCCAACATCTTCAAATGGTACTGGTGGATTGACACCAACAACATAAACAAGATTTTTTTGAATAACTCTCATCCCAGCAAGATGTTTTCTATTATTAAATTCATTATCTTTTTTCTCTTTTTCTCTTTGTTTTCTTTCCTTTTCACGTCTTGCCGCTTTAGCAGTTTCTAATTTTAATTCTTCTGGAGATAAAACTTTATATTCTACAGAATCATCATCATATTTACGACGACAGGCAGGACATCTACCATTTAATTCTGGATTTTGTCTAATATTATTATAACAAAATTGACAAATTTGATAACCACAGGGACAAGGGAAGAAATTTTTATCTGTGATATCTAATGGTTCAATACATAATGGACAATATTCTTCTTCTTCATCAGAAAGGAAGTTTGGATCATAATTTGATTGATATGAATGTAAATTATCTTGAATAACGGAGGTCATTTTTTGTATAGTGTGTTGTGTAAATGTGTTTATAGATTGTAGTAAAATTAGATTTTTATACAAAAAAAAGTTTAAATGTGTTTGGGGTATTAATACAGGAATATTATAGTGATGATATTAACAATAATAATGAGGTTATAAATATAATATTTTAATATATATTTACTATGTTTTTTCAACTGAGTTTGGTTGTTTTGTTGTAAGTTAAATATCACTTAAAAAGTGTTAATGTTGTCGAAGTTACTTTAAATTTCAAGAAATCAAGAAAACACGTCTTGTGTTATAAAATAATTTTTTCTGCGAAGACGGGAAATCACAAAAAAAGTAAGGTAACCAAAAAAAAAGCTGTAGGGGTTGCCCGGACTTTTGCGCGATATATACCCTTTTAGGAAAGGTGATGACAATATATAAATATAGTGGTAATGGTGATTAACTAGTATTATTTGTTAGTTATCTTGTGGATATGTTAGTCATCAGTAAATATAGATGGAAAGTTAGTCATCAGTAAATATAGAGGGAAAGTGGTAATTAATTTAAAATTTTTTTGAATATTTTAGTATAGAAAGTAAAGAAAACGATATGGGGGTAAAAATAACTGCAACCATATTATTTATATTAGAGTAGCATATTTGAACTATTTCTTCTTAGTGAAATTAAGGACCAAGAGAACATTTGAAAAATTTAGTAAAGGTTTTAATAGATAAAAATAAAATCAAGTTAAAAAGTGATGATTAAAAAAATTAAATTACCTCTTCCTGTGTATATATATATATATACATTAATTGAAATTTTTTTGAAAATTGTTTATTATATCTTACTAAGTTTTTACAATGTTCACTCTTGTCAAACCTAATTTTTTATAGTATCTTAAAATTTTAAAAATTCATCCTAAAGAATTAAAAAAGGATAATATAATGGTAAGAAAGACAATGAATAAAATTTTAATTTAGTTATTTTAGTGGTGTTATTCATTAAAACATTAGAAAATATATATAAGAGTATTTATACGAAAATATATATAAATGTGGGGGAGTTAAAATTAAAGAAAAAAGAATTGAATCAATTAATAATTAACTTTATAATGGGGATGTCTTATAATCAACAGCGACCATAGCATCATCATGATGACAAGTGACTTCGACAATGACTCTGAATGGTTTACTGTTATATTCAGTATCTTCAGCGTAATGCCATGTTAAATGATCAAAAGTGTCATCTTTAGTCTTATCATGGAATTTTAAATCTGGTAAACCGATACTTTTAGTGATATCCTTTAATAAATGTTTTTCAACATGTTGATGTAAATGTCTGACGAATTTCTTATTATGGGAATTATCAGTATCTTTAATATTATCTGGATCATCATGAGCAGAATGCATAACAAATGGTGGATAATAATTACAAACACAATGTAAGTTTTCGAACTCATCATCTTCAGTTTCATTCCTAATAAAAGTTTCGAAAGTTTCTAAATCTTCGAAAACTTTTAATTGTTCACCTTCTTTAGTAGTGGTGGTGGTGTAACTTGGCTTCTTATCCTTTTTACCTGACTTTGGCATGATTGATTAATATAAATGTGTGATTGGGCGTGTGTTGTGTTAATGCTATATAAGAGTGAACGTCTTTGTAATGCAATTGATGGTTTCTTATGAGTAAACATAAGATAAATAACAAATAGGTTAGTTTACAAAATATTAAGTTTTTAATTGAACATGACCACCCTTTATATACAAAAGGGAAGGTGGTGGAGTAACACCGACCCCTTCGAGCGACCACATTGGCCCCACTGCCCCTCTTGACCTTGGGAATCCATCACTCACTCACCCAAATACTAGAAAAAGTCTCGAGACCCCCTTGTACTTCCTTTGCATTAAAACAAGGGGCCCCTGTAATTTGATCTCGCATTAAGTAAATAAAATAACAACACTAAATAATAAGAAAATGTCTCCCCACTATAAAGGAACTTGATTTGCTCCGAAGCGCCAAATAAAAATAATAAAAAATCACCCAATAATGGCCCCTACACCCCGACACCGCGCTGTGTAAACCCACATCAAAGGAAAACACGGGGCGGAACCATTGTTAATTAAGAGTGATGAGATGAGATGATTTGTGTGATATTAGTGGAAGCTAAGAGGGGCACTGCTGAGTTTTCGATGATAATGAGAGTGGTGTTATTTTTTTTTTAACATGCAGTCTTACAAGGGGGACATTCTGTTTCAAGATATCTCGCCATTTTTTTTAAATCGATCAATTTGTTTTGTTTACCCCGGATTTAATTCGTCTACAATACAAAAAAAACACACCCCACAATGGTACATTCTCTCTTTACCATTTATTATTAAGTTATTATTAGCTTGTTTTGTCTTGTTAAGAAGGGGAATATAGTGGGACGGAAGAAGAGAAAAAGAAACGTTTCGTTCTTCACCACCCCTTGATAAGGTGATTTTTTATTTTTATTACAGTTGGTATAATGGGACAAGGACACATATCCTTGTTTCGTTGATTAAATTATGTGTCAAGGAGTGTAAATATTAATAAAAATATAGTACGTTTTAAAATCTTTCAACTGAAAAATGGTGAATGGTGAATGGGGGGAGGGGGGCATTACTCATCAAATTTAGTAACAAAAATACATAGATAATTTATTTTAAGACACAATAATGTGTTATTCCATTTAGTTAATATCTAAATAATTTCTCAAAACCAACCCAAACCTGTCTCTGGCCGAAAAATGAGTATATTTTCAAAATCATATATTGATATTTCCATACCTGATATCCCTTATATATCACCTAATTCTAGTTATTTTGTAATCAAACCTTTGACGTAATATTAGAAACTCTTTAGTTTATCTATTAACAATTTAAAATTTTTAAATACTGCTTCTTATTGTCTTAAAATAAATCATTTATCGCATTTTAACAACCCAAAAAAACCGTCCAATTTAAAGAACAGGTGTTGCAATTTTTTCAAAAATGGCACTTTGGCCGAGTGGTTAAGGCGACAGACTTGAAATCTGTTGGGCTCTGCCCGCGCTGGTTCAAATCCTGCAGGTGTCGTTATTTTTTAACTTTTTGGCCAACGACAACACCCAGACACCCCTTCTCGGGAATGATCTAATTTCTGTTCCCATTCACCCGAACTTATCTTATTTAGTACTGTTAACAAACAAGATTCAACCTATTAAATATAACAATTTCCATTAACCCTTTCTTCATTACTACTATCATTATCATTATGGTAGTAGTTACAGATCATTAAGTTCACAATGATTCGTTTTAATGGAAACTTCACAATATCACCACTTTAATATGTGTCATAACACTGGATGATTCACTTAATAATTATATATTGTTTATTACAGTGGGTTGACCGGGGTAACGGAATAAAGGTTATTTCATTCAGATCTTGATCTGTAAGAGAAAATAAAATTATATATAAAGGTATCTGTAAATGGATGGGTAATAAATATTCTTTCAATCATTAAATAATATCTTTATAAAATAAAATAAAATTAAATAAAAATAAAGTAAATAAATCAAACAAACAAATATGCCAATTACAACCGATCCAACTACCGAATTCTCTGAAATTCAATCTAAATTACAACAAGATGTTCAAGAAATTGAACAATGGTGGTCTGAACCACGTTGGAATTCAACAAAGAGAACTTATACTGCTAAAGATATCGCTTTAAGACGTGGCACATTCCCACCATTAGAATATCCATCTACTGTGATGTCTAAAAAACTATATGGTGTGTTAACTAAACATCATTCAAACAAGACTGTTGCACAAACTTTTGGTGCCATGGACCCGGTTCAAGTGACTCAAATGGCCAAATATTTAGATACCATTTATATCTCTGGTTGGCAATGTTCTTCTACTGCTTCGACTTCTAATGAACCTGGTCCAGATTTAGCTGACTATCCAATGGATACTGTTCCAAATAAAGTTGATCATTTATTTAAAGCTCAACAATTTCATGATCGTAAACAATGGGAAGAAAGAGCTTCTGTACAAAATGCTGATGAATTAGCCGCTAAAGGCCCAGCCACCGATTATTTAACACCAATTATTGCTGATGCTGATGCAGGTCATGGTGGGTTGACTGCAGTTTATAAATTGACAAAAATGTTTATTGAACGTGGTGCTGCTGGTATTCATATGGAAGATCAAACTTCTACTAATAAAAAATGTGGTCATATGGCTGGTAGATGTGTTATTCCAGTACAAGAACATATTAACAGATTAATTACCATTAGAATGTGTGCTGATGTTATGAATTCTGAATTAATTATTGTTGCAAGAACAGATTCTGAAGCTGCTACTTTAATTTCTTCTACTATTGATACTCGTGATCATTATTTCATTGTGGGTGCTACAAATCCAAAATTAGAAGAATCTTTAGCTGAAACATTAAATAATGCTATTGCAAAAGGTGCATCTGGCCAACAATTATCAATAATTGAAAAACAATGGACCGAAAAGGCTGGTTTAAAATTATTCCATGAAGCCTTTGCTGATGAAGTTAATCGTGATTCATCATTATCTAATTCTGATAAGAAATCTATTATTAATAAGTTTAATTCAAAAGTGGGGCCATTAACTGAAACTTCTCATAGAGAAGCTTCTAAATTAGCCACTGAATTAATTGGTCATGAAATTTATTTCAATTGGGAATTACCAAGAGTAAGAGAAGGTTTATATCGTTATCGTGGTGGTACTCAATGTGCTATCATGAGAGCACGTGCCTTTGCACCATATGCAGATTTAGTTTGGATGGAATCAAATTATCCAGATTATGAACAAGCTGTTGAATTTGCAGAAGGTGTTAAAGCTAAATTCCCAAATCAATGGTTAGCATATAATTTATCACCATCATTTAATTGGCAATCTGCTATGTCTGTTGATGAACAATATACTTTTATTAATAGATTAGGTCAATTAGGTTATATTTGGCAATTTATTACCCTTGCTGGTTTACATACTACAGCATTAGCTATAAATAATTTTGCAAAAGATTTTGCTCAAAATGGTATGAAAGCTTATGCACAAAATGTTCAACAACGTGAAATGGATTGTGGTGTTGACGTATTAAAACATCAAAAATGGTCAGGTGCAGAATATATTGATGGTATATTAAAATTAGCACAAGGTGGTGTTTCTGCAACTGCAGCAATGGGAGAAGGTGTTACTGAAGATCAATTCAAGAGTAAATTATAATTGTTTTTGTCCATTTCTCTCTTTTGTCTTTTTAGATTTAAATATTTGTCTATAGTATATTATTGTATATTTATATATATCTACAAACTAACTAATATATTCTTTTATTATTAATTAAATCACTCATCTCGATGAGACATTTTTGACTCAATAATAATCATAAATAATAAAAAAATTAATTAGTCTATAGAATCAGATGTATATATGACGCCATCGATGTCCTAATTCGGCACACACATTTAAAATAATAATATCGAGAAAAAAAAATTTTTAACGCCCTTTTACCCCACGCGAAAGGAAAACAGACAGTACTATTTGTTTATTTGTTTATGTTACTGATAGGAACATGTTGAATTTTCTCGATGAGAAAAGACTGGTGGCCGCCGCGGATTTAAGATTCAGAAAAAGAATGAAAAAAACATCTCCACTAAATAAGGGAATTATAAATCCGCCATTTGAAAATTGGGTAGATGAGTGACTAAAACAATACAACGACAAAATTAAAGTAAATTTATGTGCCACGTTTGGCTTATTATTTTTTGCCGCCAAGGAAGACAAATTTTGAGATGATTCAATTGTGCGGCGGTGGTGTTGGAAAGAAATATCAAATATTACACTGTATATACAAGATTTTGTAAAAAAAATTGATTTAAACTGGGGATTGTTGCAACAAAGAGGGCTGTGCTTAAAATTATCTCCCCATTTTTATCTAATCTGTATCTGTATCTGCATCTTATCCGTGGAAGGAAACAAGCCCCTACTTTATTACGGTAATAATCCCTTCCTCCTATATCTCGGAGAACGTACAAGCGAGAGAGATATAATCACTTATAATTGAATCATTCCCGCGGGCTAAAACTTATTTACTACAAAAATAGAAAAAGCTTAAATAAAATGCACCCGCGGATATTAAAAAGTGATTTTTTTTTCTCCTCCCCCCTCCCTCCCCCCGAAACTCGCTACAAAAATTTAATGCCCCCCTCCCGGAGGGACTAAACTAGTCTTATTTTAGTCATATTTCCAGCGGGGATAAAGAACACAATCTCTTTACCACCCCGCTTCATAAGGGATTGTGATCTGATTTTGAACTTAGTAACCGACGTTATATAAGTAATAAAACTTATTATCATCTGACCATAATAAACTTGCTAGAAATAAAGATTATCACAACCGCTCCATGGACATAAAACCGTACGGCTTATAGTAATGTAATGTTTACTTTAACGGTTGTTTATACATACAGGGACTATTTACCTGATATTCGTTGATTCATTCTATATATCGTTTCTTTTCCCATCTTTGTAGTTTTCCTGTTCCGATGCGGTCTCTATTGTTTGGGGGTTGTGAGTATTTTTTGTGCCACTTCTGTTTCTGTATTATATTGCATTATATTTGTTGACCAAAAGGGTAATTGGACAGAAACGTTCCCGGAGACAATCTTGTAAGTTCCTATTGTTGATGAGTCCTTCCGTGGGATTGTCTTTAATATAGTCATAATATTATATTTCCTGTCATAAGATCCTAAAGGCTTCTATTTATCAAAAAAATTAATCTCTATTTACTAATAACTGCGGCATCTCTCTTTTGATTATTTTACAAATAATAGTAGTAATAATAATGTCTCTTTCTTTCTCGAAAAAAAGTCTGACGTATGAGTGGGTCATTTTTGTGTCTTATTTTCCTTTCCCAATTCTTCTTTGTCATCTCAACTTTGAGTTAATCATTCTTCAGATCAAATGATATATATATATATATATATATATACTTTATATATTTCTTTGTCTCTTTTTACCGATCTTGGCATATGGTGTGTCTTTTTATATTTCTTTCTTGTTTAAAAATAAATTATACTAATAACTTATTAACATACACATCCTATGTATAGCACAATATGATGTCAACTGTATACAATCCAACAACTACAACCACTGCTACTGGTACAACCACTTACAAAGTATCTAAACCTTTATGTAATACTGCCACTATGTATAATGGTAAAGGTACAACACATAAGATTAGACAACAATTAAATTTTACAGATGAGAAAAGATGGAAACAATTCTCTTCAAGAAGATTAGAATTAATTGATAAATTTGGGTTAAGTGAAAGAAAAGCTTCTGAACAAGATGATAATATTAGACAAATTGCTAATATGTTAAGAGAAGAATTTAATTATCCAATGACTGCAATTAATGAATTTGAAAAATTAGTTACAGCTGCTGTACAATCAGTTAGACGTAATAGAAAAAGATCTAAGAAAAGATATGAATCTGCTATGTCTCATAAATTGACCAAGATGGATTCTAATTCATTTTCTTCAAACTCTTCTTCTAATACATCTTCTACTTCATCATCTCCAATTCAACATAAGACTGAATTATACACTTCTACAAATCAATTACCATTACCTTCTACCTCAACTTCTCATCAACAACAAAGCAACACTGGGTTAAGATCTCCATTATTATCTCCACATACACACGATAAGATCAATAATAAGATTGTTTCTTTACCAGTGGCTACAAAGAATAATATCCCACATATGCATACTCCACCACCAACTATTGCCTCTTCTTCAACCACTTCTTCTTCTTCTTCTTCTTCTTCTTCTAATAACAATATCGCTATGTTACCACCTGTACAAGATCAATATATAATGACAATTAGATCTTTATGTTTTGAATTGATCAATATCAAATTACAATCAATTACCAAATTTAATAATACAATTAATATTAATAATAAAGTACCAAATTTCTTATTAGATAAGATAATTCATAAAGTACAAAATTCAAGAACTTTTATTTCATTTATTAATCATAATTGGCAAGATGAATCACAATTAAAAATTATTGAATCATCATTGAAAAATTTAGAAACTTTAGGTGAAATGTCAACAAAGACATCAATTTCATTTGTTATTGAAAAATATTTTCAAGATAATAATGATGATAAATTTTCAATTGATTTTCAAAAACAATTATCAACTATTTTGTTTAATCAATTATTTAATTTTCAATCAATTGCCACTTTCATTCAAATTAAATTTTTATATTTCATTATTGGTATAATTGTTAAAGATTATGGATTCGATTCAACTTTATATCCATTAAATGAAATTATTCACCATTTAATTCAAAATAATAAACGTCCAAATTTAATGACTCCAACTTCAACAGCTCAACCTGTCTTACCACCATTAAATAATGGTTTAAACATTTTAAGTGTTGTTTCATCTCAAGTGGAAAACACAACCTCTGCTCCTTCTCCTGTTATTACAAATAAGCAAGAAAATTTATTAAGTGTAAATATGTTAATGAACAATAGTAATGCTGCTTCTACCACTACTTCTACTACTGCCAGTACTACTTCAGATTCAACTACGAAGACAACACCATTACCAAATTTAATTATAAAAGAATCATTTGCTAATGGGACATTACCACAACCTATTCAACAAATATTGTAATTGTACAAAAACACATCATCTCATTCTCATTCCTCATATAAAATTAGATATATTCTTTTCTCTACCTATCTCTCAACCATTCATCCATAGCGTATATATATATATATATTTATAATGTAAAATTTATATATAAATAAATACAACATTTAGCTAACCAATTTATTAAAGAAAAAGAAAGATAATAAAAATACATTATATTATTGTTACAAAATCATTTTTCATAATTAATATCTTCTACCACCACGTCTATTATTGTTACCACCCTTTCTCACTCTATTTCTATTATCATTATTCTTTCTATTATTATTACCACCCTTTTTACCTTGTTGTGGTTTCTTCTTTTGTTGTGGTTGAGTTGGTCTTTTCACAATACCTAATTCGATAGCTAATGGATTTTGTAAATCAAGACCGAATTTTTCAATACGATTTATTGATCTATTTATTTCATCAATGGTTGTCTGTTCAGCACCAAATTTATTTGCACGATGTAATTTTTTGTTTAAATGATCTAAAGCTATTTTTTTCAATTCTTCTGGAGTTGGTAATGGTTTTGGTTCTGGAGCACTTGGACCAGCTGGAATGGTAGATTCTTCAGTGGCTTGTTCAGTGGCTGGAGCAGGTTCTGTAGTAGTTTCAGCCACTGGTTCGGTGGCAGTTTCAGTGGTGGCTGGTGTAGCAGCAACTGGCTCAGTAGCAGCTGGAGTTTCTACAGCAACGGCAGCTGGGGCAGCAGCAACAGTTTCTTCATCATTAGCCTTTAATCTATTAATTAAATCTTGTTTTAACCCTTCAACAGGTAAATTTCTTTCTACAAGTTTTTCTTTCAATTGAGCGACTGTTAAAGCGTTGTAAGCAGGCATGTTTGTTTAGTTTGTGTGTGTGTTTATACTTGTTCCTTTAAACTTTCAATGTATCTTCACGTAATTACAAGATATATAGAAATTAATTAATCTTAGTTAACACGACAAGAACAACACGTTAGCTTAATTGACAATTAGTGGAAGCCCAATCGAAAAATCTCCCCGTGGCCAACGATGTCTCACGTGACTACGGCGTGACCTGCCCCACTTTTTCACAAGGCACTCACTAAACTCGGGCCGGATTGCCGCTTTAAGAAAGCATTTCCTCTTTGGGCCAGCCTGTTTCCCCGGAGTTTCCCTTTTGGGCCGCGCAGAATTCGGTATTTCTCGAGGCGTTTTTTTGGTTGCTTTTTCTAGCGGGCTTCCTGTTTTTGTATTGTTATTTTCTAGATACTTTTAGTGGAAGCGGGATTTTTCAGTGAGTTTCAGTGAGTGTTATAGGAATATTGGAAGATCATACCATATATAAATAAGGGAAATGTAGTGTGAATTAAAGATTGGGCTTAAACAGTGGATCAATCTTGTAACAAAATCTTTAACTTTTTGATTTCAAAGAGATACTAAACACACACACACACAAAAACAATCATGCCTTTAACCACTAAACCTTTATCCTTAAAAGTTAACGCCTGTCTATTCGACGTTGATGGTACTATCATCATTTCTCAACCAGCTATTGCTGCCATGTGGAGAGATTTCGGTAAAGATAAACCATATTTCGATGCTGAACATGTTATTCAAATTTCTCATGGTTGGAGAACTTATGATGCAATTGCAAAATTTGCTCCAGATTTTGCTAGTCATGAATATGTGGAAAAATTAGAAGGTGAAATTCCAGAAAAATATGGTCAATATTCTATTGAAGTTCCAGGTGCTGTTAAATTATGTAATGATTTAAATAAATTACCAAAGGAAAAATGGGCTGTTGCCACTTCAGGTACTAGAACTATGGCTACTAAATGGTTTGAATTCTTAAAGATTAAAAGACCAACAAATTTCGTTACTGCCTCTGATGTCCAAAATGGTAAACCACATCCAGAACCTTACTTAAAGGGTAGAAATGGATTAGGTTATCCAATTAACAAAGAAGATCCATCTAAATCTAAGGTTGTTGTCTTTGAAGATGCTCCAGCTGGTATTGAAGCCGGTAAAGCTGCTGGTTGTAAGATCATTGGTATTGCCACCACTTTCGATTTAGAATTTTTAAAGAACAAAGGTTGTGATATCATTGTTAAGGATCATACTTCTATTAGAATTGGTGGTTACAATGCTGAAACTGATGAAGTTGAATTGGTCTTTGATGATTACTTATACGCTAAGGATGATTTATTAAAATGGTAAATTTGAAATAATTTTCAAATTATCATAAACTCAACTTTATATATGTATTTGACCTTATTATATTAGATAGATCTCATGTTATTTAAATATGTATATGTTTGTTGCCTTAAATATTAAATTATAAAATAATGAATAATTAGTTAAAACAAACAAAAAAAAAAAAATATTGAAAAGTAGAAAACAATTATGAATAGGTTTAGCCTTGCATGTTTGAAACTAACAAAACTCCTTGAAAAGATAAATACATCTATATGTTTATACGCACACAGAAAGCATGAATATGTCAAGGAAAGTTGTTGTGACTGGGTTAGGATGTATTACTCCGTTAGGTAACTCAGTCAAAGAATCATGGTCAAATTTGTTACACTCGGTATCTGGAATTGTTCCCTTAGCATCATTACCTAATTATAAGAAAGATTATGAACCATTTAGTTATGCTATACCCTCAAATTTACATGTGGCACCAATAAATATAACGAATTCACAAGAATTAACATATCTATCAAATAATATTTTTACATCTCAAGATAATAGAAGAATGACACCATTAATGAAAAATTCAATTTTATCCACACATATGGCTTTACAATCTGCAAATTTATTAACTGATTGGAAAATTGATGAAGATATGAATAATTTAAGTAAGATTTCCATTACCATGGGTGTTGGGTTACCACCAATGGCAGAAATTTCAGAAGAAGCATTACAATTTTATAATAAGGGGAAAAAACCCATTCCAATGTTCATACCACAAGTACTTCCGAATATGGTAGCAAGTTCAATTTCAATTAAATATGGGATTCGCGGTCCCACTCAAGCTGTCTCCTCTGCATGTTCCACGGGGAATAATTCAATTATTGATGGTATTAATATGATTCAAAATGATCTTGTTGATATTGCCATTGTTGGGGCATCTGAAACTTCACTGCATCCATTGACTCTTGCTGGTTTCCACAGATTAAAATCCCTATCCACACATGGTATTTCTAGACCATTTGACTCTGAGAGAGATGGGTTCATAATGGGTGAAGGTAGTGGTACCATTATTCTTGAAGATTATGAACATGCAATGAAACGTAATGCTACAATCCTGGCTACAGTAGAGAATTTTGGGATTACTAGTGATGCTTTCCATGTCACACAACCAAAAGAAGATTCGCAAGGTGTTTTGAATGCAATGGATTCATGTATGGAAAGATCAAATGTTAGAATTCATGAATTAGATTTCATTAATGCACATGCTACATCGACACCTGTGGGTGATCAAGCGGAATTGAATGGGATACAAAAGTTATTAAATTTAAATGATATTGATCGTGAAACCCCATTATATGTGACAAGCAATAAAGGTGCCATGGGTCATTTATTAGGTGCTGCAGGTTTAATTGAATCTATATTTACCGTATTGTCATTAAAGGAAAGAATTATACCACATACCTTAAACCTTAATAATGAGATTGAACCTAAACCAAATGGTGATAAAGTTGATCCACCACATTTCCCTGTAAATAATAATAATATTTATTTGGTTAAGGATAAACCGATTAATTTACCTTCTGTGAAATATGGACTTTGCAACAGTTTTGGATTTGGTGGTATAAACACCTCAATCTTATACAGCAATAAATGATTAAAAAAATGATAATAAGTTATAATAATAAAAAAGAAACACATTTTTGTATATTTATATTTTTATATAATAAAGTTATTTAAATTAAAATCATCCGAATGCATACGATTATTAATAATAATAATCACGACAATTTAATTGAAAAATGCAAAAATATAGAAGAATTGTGTAATGCAAAATTAGATGAACTAAACAAAAGTTTGTAATTGTGTAACAAACATTTAGGAAAAAATTAGTTACAATGTATCTGAATGTAAAAGTATAATGGAAAAAAAACACGACAAAGGAAAAAAAGAAGAATAAATAAAACTGATTTAATTGTTGATAGATGAGAGAGTAGCAGATTAAATTAACGACCGAAATATTTGATTTCTAATGGTCTTAATAGGATATAAACAATGAAAGACCAAGAAGCCCCCATTTCAAATCCAATATCACCACCATATTCACCAATTAATCTACCAATTTCACCATCCCAATAAGTTTGATCCATACCTAAAGCAACACCGAATAATGCTACAATGAATGCAGCAGTACCGGCAATACCAATTGGTAATTTATCCCAACGGTTCCAATCCTCGACATGATAAGCGGCAAATGATTTTCTAAACACAAAATGTTCAGTTAGAGCAATTGCAATATAAATGGAAAGATAATATGAGATAGAATCCATAAAATATTGCATGAAAGCGGCAAAATAATAACATGCTGGAATAGAAATACCTAATGCAGCACCATTCCCTGCAATAGTCCAAAAGATTCTTGGAATCTTAGCAAATGGTTCCCAAATGGATTGAACAGACATGGCCACGGTATACATATTTGGAACATTATTTGACACGGTAGACATGGCAAGGATAACACAACAAAATTCACCAAAGCCATGTAATGATTTTGGTACCAAAATTGCATAAGTTAACCCACCCATACCATTTGAAGTATAATAATCATTCCAAACTGGATCATTTAAAGCACCCCTTGCAGAGGCAGCACCTAGGATCATACAAAAGAATAGTGGGAATGAAAGACCACCAATTAAAGAGAAAAAAATCTTGGCTCTATTAGTTGATCTTGGCATATACACGGTATAATCAGAAGCATAAGTAGTCCAACCTGAAGCGAACCCAAAAACGGTAGACCCAAATGATAACACACCACCTGCGGTGGTTGGACCTGACCCCCATTCACCATTAGTAAAATTACCAGACATTTTCAAACGTGCAATAATGACTAAAAACACAGCAAAATTTGGTATCCAGGAATATCTATTGTAGGTATGAATAACATTAATACCGAAAAATGTGACTAATAATGTTGCACCAATGATAATAATACAACCTGCCCAAAGTGGACATTTATTCCCACTTTGATTAATCATATTAAGCAATTGTGATGATGCGACGGTATTAACAATCCCCCAACCGACACAAGCGATTGTATTAATTAAAGCGAAGATTCTAGCTGTAATATTACCAATTAAATATCTTGAAAGTGTCATTTGTCTTAACCCTAATTGAACCCCAAATAATGAAAAGAATGCAACAGGTAAAAGACCCAATATACTAAAGAAAAAGATGACAAGGACACATGTACCAAAATTTAATCCAAAGACTAATGGACCTAACCCACCAATGGCATAAGCAGGTAAAACCATATTAGCTGAGAACCACATTAATGCAGCGGTTAATAAAGAATCATCAGTTTGTTCTTCTTCTAAGATTGGTTCAATACCTTTTGTTTCAGCACCTGAGTTAAGGAAAATTGTATGAAACCATGAAAGGTTTGTTTCGACTACTTCATCTGATAGATGTGAATCAGTATCGATATATGTTGCTTCATTTTGAATATATTTCCTATCTTTCAAACCATTACCAGATTCGATATCTGATGAATGATTATTAATTCCAGTAGATTTCTCTTCTTGGAAATAAGGTTGTGACATAATTGGCTATTTGATTATAGTTTATTAGTTTTAAAATATTGTGATTGTGTTAAAATGGAATATTTATATATACACACACACAGTGGATAAAAAAAAATAAAGTTAATAAAAGAAGGATAAAACGATATACAGGTCACTAAGAACAAGAGATAAGATTAAAACTCTTGGATAGATAAGATAAGAAAAAAGTTAAAAGTTCTTAACATATCTGAAAATAAAAAAAATTAAAGTCTATCCAAATGAGATGGCTGATAAGATCTTTAAAAGCTTCTTTTATATATATCGTGAATTTGTTAAATTTCCCGCTCGAAGAATTTTTTTTGCTTTTTTTTTGATTTTTTTTAAATGACACAATAACAAATATAGTGAGAGTAATAGTACGAATATTTTACAAAGCGATATAAACAGAGTGAAATATGGTATAAGTTAATTAATTAATTAATGTGGGATAATAAAATTTCATAGTGGGGAGATTATAAAATAAAGATACTAGATTCAGGAGCGGGTATTGGCTTAAAGCGGTGTATCTCCTGCGCGTAATTACTCCATATGGTAATACACCGTTCAGAGTGTCATATTTTAAAATTTTTCAAAACCGCGCAATTTCTTGTTTCTTTTTCTCATTAATTTAATCTTAAATTATATTAATTATTGATTTTTATTATGGGCAAACGAGTCAAAAGAAGTTAGAATGATATCATTATGGGAGTTGGGGCTGGGAACGCGGGGGAGGGTTTGATTGCAGTGGCAGGAGTAGGGTTCGTTGATAATTAAGAGAGTATAAGTAGAATTGTAAGAGGTTATGAGTATAATTGTAAGAGAACAAGCAGATATGTAATGTAGAATGCAATGTAGAGTGGCCCCAGATCTAATTCCTAAAGGGAAATTATCCACAGAAACATGTATTACCTCGTTGTATTTATATAATAATTTTATTCTTTACAAGACAGAGTTAAATTTTTACGTATTATTATTATATATTGATATATTCATATATTCTCGGACCAAATGTGGAGTAAATTTCAATATATTATTATTATGTTAATATATTTTGACTCGGTTTTATTCATATAGAAATGTATTAGTTATGTAATTATTATTATTAAACAGTTTCTAAACTATCCCAAAATCTATATAATAATGTTGAATATCTTTCAAATTCATCAATTGAAATTAATAAATTAAAATCACATAAGATTAAAAATTGTAATTCTAAATAATTCATCTCTTTTAATGAAATACCACCAACTTTTGAATATCTTGAATTACTATAAAAAAAATCACTTGAAAATTTTGTACTTACTGTTACCGCAGTAATAATTAATCTATGAATATTAAATGAATCCATAACAAATATCTGTGACGTATTTTCATTATTATCAGTTTGTGTTTCCACATTCGTTATATTATTACATTTTTTGGATATTCTATCAAAATAAATTAATAATGATAAATAAACATCATTAGTTATTGGACAATATTTTTGTATTCTATGAAAATATTGTTCTAGGTTGATTTGTGGTACGTGTTTACCTTTAAAACTCAATGCTGCATTATAACAGTTACGATAATATTCATCTTCTTCATCATCACCATAGGGTTTATCTGGTAATCGTTCTAATGGTTCATGTATACTACCAAGTGTATCATTTGATTGAATGATTTTTTCTAAAAGAGCAGTAACCATCTTAATTAAGATATCGGTTGGTAAATTTATTATATTTGTAATTTGTATCATTGTAGATTCATCTTTATTAATATTATTATCCAATTCATTATCCTCTTGCAATAAATTTGTATTCTCCACATTTGGAGTTTTTATTGTTGGATCTTTAAATGCTAATGGTGATGGTCGCCTTTCAATTGACATAATATTATTATGTATACTATTATTTATTGGTATATTCCGACTTGAGGTATATGATGACGGAGAACTACTCATTGTATCTTCTGTGGCCACTCTAGTAATAATAACAGAATCATTTTCTTCTAAAGATTCTCTACTCACTGGAACAGAATGAACTCTTTGTTTTGTAGAGTTTAATTCAGGATTGGTCTCTTGTTCATGTTTCATTAATTCTATACTACCTCGAAGATTTTCTTGATTCGATCCAATAGATTGATTACTACTACTCGCAATAGAACCAGTCTCTGTAGTTATAGTATTGTTATTATTGTTATTATCATCATCATCATCAATATATACTCTATTATTATCCTTTAATTCTACAGTATTATCAGATCCAGAATCTATCCGTACCATGATTGTTTTATATTATATTTTTATATTATTAAGTATTACAGGAATATATGTGAGGCAGCAATGGGGTTATCGAATATGGATGGGAAACTATTTTTGTTTTATTGCGATTTTAGTAACAGCTAACAAAGTTGGATGTGGTTTCTTCTCTGAAATGGAATGGTTAGGATTGAAGAGAAAAGGTACAACAATTCAGTATTAGATTTAATGAGATCTACTATCTTTGTAGATATGTATCTTTATGCAATGAATATGACGTTAATGTCTAAAAAATGTCCTTTGTTTATTAAATTGTATCTTTTTTTTTTTATTTATTTTAATTCTGCTTTTCTAAAGAACTTATTTCAACTTTCGGTGTGGTTATATTTTTTTTTTTGCTTCCTTTGACATTCATAGAATATTTTAATTTGTAAGATATATTTTAACAAATTTGACAAGAAAATGGTGAAGTTAAACTATTTCAAATCCATTGAATTGGTTGTGTCGATCTTGTTTTAATTGATGATATATATACATGCTAAAGAATATTGTAAAAAAAAATGAATAAATAAATAGTTTTAAAGTTTGAGAATAATAAATAAGGATAATGTGTTATTTCTTCACTACTTCCCCATCTTTAGTGATAATTTCACCAGATAAAGGTTGCATCTTTTCATATTTTTCTCTTAGATGTTGTTGTAATTCATGATCTGTCTTATTATAATTTCTCTTCTTTTCTCTTTGTTCAGGTGATAATCCGTCATTCGGAGATTTCATAACAACCAAAGGAGGTTGTGTTTGTGGTTGTGCTTTTTCTTCTGCTTCTTTCTTTTTTTTATCTGCCATACGTTTTGCATCTTTAATTGGACCTTGATGTAATGTTTCCCTTTCCAATTCTTGAATATAATGAACACCAATGATTGAAGTTAATGTGAATAAACACGTTACCCCAAATGTAATCTTACTTGCCCGACTCATTGTATTTTGTGGCAGGTAATATATTTGTGTTGTTTTGATATCCCCTTATTATTGTTTTTAGTTGAACAAACAATTTTACTTTCCTGTTATGTTTGACGCTTCAAACTGTTAAATCTATTGTGACGATAAGATCACTAATATAATAAAGGAAATTATTCTCTTATCTACAAATGGTTTTGATAGTTATCTCTTTGTATTTCTCTGACTCATTGATAGTTATTTAATGCTCGAGGTCATTAAACTTTTTGATAAAGATTCTAAATAAAAAAATAAAAAATAAAGACAAATATTTGAAAAGTGGGACCTTTATTTAAGAAGAGGTTAGATAAGAAGATTACACTGTTTAAGAAGACAGTTTTTTCTTTATCAATCGAACAAGAATCGATATATACATACAAAGGACAATACAATGGTCAAATTAACTCCTATAAACGCTGAAGGTGCTCCATCTGCTGCTGCTTCATATTCTCATGCTATGAAAGCTGGTGATTTCATTTATTTATCTGGTCAAATTGCTTTAACTCCAGATAATAAATTAGTGGAAGGTTCAATTACTGATAAAGCTGAACAAGTGATTCAAAACATTAAGACTGTCTTAGAAGCAAGTAATTCTTCATTAGAAAGAATTGTGAAAGTTAATATTTTCTTAGCTGATATTAATAATTTTGCTGAATTTAATCAAGTTTATGCTAAATATTTCAATGTTCATAAACCAGCTAGATCTTGTGTTGCCGTGGCCGCATTACCATTAGGTGCTGATTTAGAAGTTGAAGTTGTTGCTGTTGAAAACGAATAAGTGTGTTGTTGATCTTCCCGTCTCATTCTTATATAAACATATGTATACGTGTCTCTCTATACACAAGATAACTTAACAAGACAATAAATACACCAATAAACGCTGTACTAAATAACAATTCATATCATACTGATAAGGTTATTTGAATTATATCCTGTCACTCATATAATAATAATACCTGTGAGATTGATTATTCTTTAATATTTCAGATTTCCATCTCTTGAGAAACTTGATTAAAAGTGATGACTGTTTTGCCAATATGTCTAACAACCCACACCTCCGGAAACTCTATGTGTCTGTTTTTATTCTGAAGTACTCAATTTCCTCTTATGGTAACTGCAGCTATCCCAGAAATTTCCAACTTTTTTTTGCGTCGCTTCTTCGTTTTTTTGGAAATTTCACAAATTCTCCGTTGTTTCTGAACTCCTCAGTGGCAAACTAACTTGTCTCTCAACAAGTTCTAGACGGACTGGGACTGGGACACCGGAAGATTACCTCTGTATAGTTCGTATCCCTTTCTATTCTCCAGTGGGAGAATTCTCCGCCTAGTACTCTCCGTGTAGCTTACTGTCTCTCTGCCTCCCACCAGAACCTCTCACTGCCCTCCCATCAGCTGGAACCCACACAGACAACTATCCCACTATCACTACCACCGAACCGTTCGATGAGTTTGGTTTCCAATGAGTAACGCAATTTTCATTTCCTCAACCATACTGCTGTTGAATAATATTGAATTTTTACATAGTGAAAGAATTGATATATCAAATATTAACTATTAAAAAATATCATTAATTATTGTTTGATATTAACATTAGTATAATAACCATATCAAATAACAAACCAACCGTAAACAATGGCTCAACGTGTTACCTTCAGAAGAAGAAATCCATGTATGTACAAGAGATTAAACTTATAATTTTTGAATGGAATGAAATAATAAATTTTTGGAAACATTTTCATGTTAATAAGAAAAGCAATAACATTGAACGTTTTAAATATACTGGACTATGTTTTAAATTAACATGATAACACAGGTTATAAACTTACCAATAATTAACTTAAACAAAAAAATATTCATTCTATACTTATCAATCACCAACTCACAAAACGATTTTTTACTAACAAAAAATAATTATAATATTATACAATTATTGTATGATTAATATTAAATTTTTTTTCAAAATAGACAACACCCGTTCCAACAAAATCAAGGTTGTTAAGACCCCAGGTGGTATCTTACGTGCCCAACACGTCAAGAAGTTAGCTTCTAGACCAAAGTGTGGTGACTGTGGTGTCGCTTTAGCCGGTGTTTCTACTTTAAGACCAAGACAATACGCTACTGTTTCCAAGACTGAAAAGACTGTTTCCAGAGCTTACGGTGGTTCCAGATGTGCTAACTGTGTTAAGGAAAGAATTGTTAGAGCTTTCTTAATTGAAGAACAAAAGATCGTTAAGAAGGTTGTTAAGGAACAAGCTGAAATCGCCAAGAAGGCTGAAAAGAAGGCTGAAAAGAAATCTAAGAAATAAATCATTTAATTTTTATTTAAATATAAATTAATATAAATCATTATTTTCTCTTATATATCTTTTAATTCTAAATAATTTACATCCATATAAACTTTTAATTATCCTGTAACATGTTATGGTTCATATAATAATAATGTTTAATGCGTTTCTTAAATTTATTTTTTATGTATATATAAACTGATAAGAGTATGTATATTAATAAATTGTTTATAATTTTATATATTACTATTCAGTGACATGATAAATTAGGAATAAAATATTGTATATATTATCACAGCTTAAAAAGTATTAATAGTTAAGATATCTTAGTCTGTGACTATATGATTGTAAGATACTTTTCAATCAAGATTTTTGTGACATTATAATAATAGAGTCAAAAAAAAAAAAATTCAACCAAGGATACAGACTTAACATACTTTGTGACCAATTGTTATAACAAAGAATAGAATATAAGATTTACAGCAGTATAGAAGTGACATTTTTATCTCAGATTCATAAAACAGTTCAAAGATCTTTCTCTATCTGTTAGAATAAATTTTAACTTAGAATTGACATTGACTCTGTTCTTGTTAAACTGTTTTTCTAACTCTTCCCCGCTTAAATATAATGGCCGAGTCAAAAAGAGGTCAGAATAGGTAAGTAAAGGTTGTACCTACTTGTAAACCTACCAAGATCTGATGGTGACTACGATATTATTAAAGTTAATTGACTATGATATGAGTGTTAGTTAATTTACTATAATGTGAGTAAAGTTAATCTACTATAATATGAGCCGGATCAATAAAATATATTCAGTGTGGGGAAGGTCCCAACGGTTAAAATATAGTAATGAAAGTGTTAAATTATTAAGATGATTAACAACTTGCAATGGAGTCTTCAAAAATAAAATAAAGATTTATTAAAATATCAGTTCTGAAGTATCCGTCTATTTAAATAAAAAATAATTAAATATTCAATTAAATAAAATAAGATAGTAAACAAGAGAATATATTAAATAAAAACAAATAAATCATTTGATATAATGATATAATAAGTAAAAATGTGGTGAAGTGTGTTAGAATAAGGGAGAAAGAAGAATTATATATAAATCAATTAAAAATAAAAAAAAGTATATATATAAGAAGGAAAAGAAACCATACATTCACATCACTTCAAGGATATCATAGAAAATATATTCCGAAGTGAAAAATGATTAATTTAAATAAGTTATAGTTGTTTTGATATAAACAAAGAAGGAATAATGATATAAGATTATTTAATACGTAATTTGGAACACATAGCACCGTCTGAAAAAGGAAATTCCAAGATAAGATGGGGGGACTGTACATATCCCATTTAAGGTAATGGTTAGATAACCATTTGATATTAAGGATTTTCTTTTATACAAAAATATTGGAAGAAAGTATTATGAGAATTGTAATAGCCGCCACCATATTAAAGATCAGAGGAAGGGCCCTACCCAATCCGGTAATACCGCGTCCCTGGGCCGGGCAACCCCAAAGAATGCCCAATTTCCCCGCCGGACATAACCCCCTCAAATGTCCCAAATCTCCTCAAAAATTGTAATAAAATGTCCCGGACAAGAAAAGGACGGCCTATTGTGTTGTTCTATTGTTCTGTTGCCCTATTGTTCGCACTGCCCTTCCAAAAAGAAATGACCAAACTCGTAGTGTTTTTTTCTAACTCCTCTTTGCGCTTATCTTTTTTACCAGAATTCCACCGCTATCAAAATTAATTAATTAATCTAATATTTGTTTCCTAAAGTTATCGCCATATCTTCCCCCCGTAAACAATAGATAATGCACAATAGAAAATTTTCACTATGGCTGATTGTCGTTTTGTTTCTTTTTTTCACCACACGAATTAAATTTTTTCTTTAAAGGTTTTGCAAAATTTTTGTATTCTAATTAATACTCATCTCAAATGATTGATTAATAACTAATTAAATCATTTAACTCTTCCCTCAACCATATAACAATTTGATTCGAAGATTTATTATAAAAGAAGGGATATTTACAATTTTAAATTTGCTTTGTTCATCTTTCATTTTCAAATCTTATCAGGATCTCTTGTAATAGGTAACCATCCTATTTTACTCTCTTTATTTCACACATATACCATTCTCAAAAAGATGTCGTATGAACAATATAATTCTGATAATAATGTCTATGAAATGACATCTTCTTCTCATCATAGGGATGTAGAAAGAAATGATCTTTCTTATGATAAGAAAACACCATCTCCAGATACATATTCTATATCATCACAAAATGATTATATAGTAGAATCATCCGAAGAGACTAAATTAAATTTTTTCAATAGATTAGCTGTCTCTTTAAAAGCTGAAACTAAAGGTATTGAACCAGTCACTGAAGATGAAAAAGAACAAGATGAAAGTGTCCTTAATGCTGCTTCTATGTGGTTTTCTGCTAATATGGTTATTGCAGCTTATGCTTTAGGTGGGTTAGGTCCAATGATTTATAAATTAAATTTCGGTACTTCCGTCATAGTCATCATTTTCTTTAATATCTTGGGTGCAATGCCCGTGGCATTTTTCTCTATCTTTGGTTCTCAATTAGGTTTAAGACAAATGATTTTATCAAGATATTTAATTGGTAATTTTACTGCAAGAATTTTCGCTTTAATTAATGTTATTGCTTGTGTCGGGTGGGGGATTGTTAATACTGTGGTCTCCGCTCAATTATTAAATATGGTTAATCAAAATGGTCCAAATATGCCACTTTGGGCAGGTTGTTTAGTCATTGTCGGTTGTACCATTGCAGTCACATTTTTCGGTTATAAAATTATTCATACTTATGAAAAATATTCCTGGATACCAAATTTTGCTGTGTTTTTAGTCATTATTGCACGTTTAAAAATGTCTGGTAATTTTTCCACTGGTGAATGGACCTCTGGTCCAACTACCGCGGGTGGTGTCTTATCATTTGGGTCTGCCGTTTTCGGGTTTGCTACTGGTTGGACCACATATGCTTCTGATTATACCGTTTATATGCCAAAAAATATTAATAAATTTAAAGTGTTTTTCTCCGTTTGTACTGGTCTTTTAATTCCATTATTCTTTTGTATGATCTTAGGTGCTGCTTCAGCAATGGGTGCTGTTAATGATCCAACTTGGAGTGATTATTATCAAAAGAATTCAATGGGTGGGTTAACTTATGCTATTTTAGTACCAAATTCATTACATGGTTTTGGTGAATTTTGTTGTGTCTTATTAGCCATGTCAACTGTCGCCAATAATATTCCAAATATGTATACTATTGCATTATCTATGCAAGCCATGTATGCACCATTTGCTAAAGTTCCACGTGTTATTTGGACCATGTGTGGTAATGCTGCTACATTAGCCATTGGTATTCCAGCATGTTATTATTTCGATGCTTTTATGGAAAATTTTATGAATTCAATTGGTTATTATCTTGCTATTTATTCTGCAATTGCACTAACTGAACATTTCTTATTTAGAAAGGGGTTTAATGCTTATAATGTAGAAGATTATGATGATTGGAAAAAATTACCATTAGGTATTGCTGGTACCACAGCACTTATTGTTGGTGCCTTTGGTGTCGCATTAGGTATGGATCAAACATATTGGGTTGGTGAAATTGGTAGATTAATTGGTGAATATGGTGGTGATATTGGATTTGAATTAGGTGCTTCTTGGGCATTTATTACTTATATTGTATTAAGACCATTAGAAATCAAATATTTTGGTCGTTAATTTGCCATTCTTCCTCTCATAATAATATATTCTGATCTTTTATCTGTACAAGTACATAATGAAGCTTTTGATAAGCTACTACTATTTTTTTATCTAAATATAACAATAATAATAATAATACAATATAATATAGATTCATTTATTTAACAGCTATTATTTCTATGTATTGTTAAATTTCTTCTATACCTAATTTTAAAGGAACAATCTATGTTCTATTATTACTTTAACTTAATCATTTTTTTTTACATATAACCCTTCTTAATTCAATTGAGGCCTTATGATCACTTGTGACACATGTCTGTTTTACCTCTTTTATCAGCACTATAATAATAATGTAGTATTTTTTTTTTTAACTCTGTCCGCTTAATTTTCCCAATGGGAAAATGACTAAAATTAACTCCATCCAGGGAATTTTGGAAAATCTAATATAATTCTAATTTAAATTTAATCAAATTTAATATTATTGCTTAGAGAATGAGTCAAGTTATGAGTTTATGAAGTAAAGTAATTTCTTTAATAAGTTAGTCATAAACCATTCGAGTGGTTTTTGTGGAACAAATATTTTGTTTTATAAGCGGTTAACATTTTAAAGTTACATTAGCTAATTAGTGTTTTTGTTATTTTCCAATTACCCTTTGAAAGATTTACTACAAAGAGTACATATTTGCATTACACCCACACATACTCATATAGATATACAAACAAACAATTAATCATGGATTTAGTTAACCACCTAGAAGATAGATTATTATTTGCCATTCCAAAGAAAGGTAGATTATATACAAAATGTGTTGAAATTTTAAATGGTTCCGATATTAAATTTCATCGTTCACAAAGATTAGATATTGCCTTATCTACATCATTACCAATTGCATTAATCTTTTTACCTGCTGCTGATATTCCAATGTTTGTTGGTGAAGGTAAATGTGATTTGGGTATTACCGGTTATGATCAAGTTCGTGAAGCAAACATTGATGTTGATTTACCAATTGATTTAGAATTTGGTAAATGTAAATTACAAGTTCAAGTCCCAGCTCGTGGTTCATATAAAGATCCAAAGGAATTGATTGGTAAGACTATTGTATCAAGTTTTACAAATTTAGCTAGTAAATATTTTGCAGATTTAGAAGGTGTTCCAGTGGAAAAGATGACTACAAAGATTAAATATGTTGGTGGGTCCGTAGAAGCCTCCTGTGCCCTTGGTGTTGCCGATGCTATTGTAGATTTAGTTGAATCTGGTGAAACAATGCGTGCTGCCGGGTTAACCGATATTGCTACAGTGTTAGATACAAGTGCATATTTAATTCAATCTAAAAACCCAAAGAGTAATCAAGATATAATTGATACAATCAAATCAAGAATTGAAGGTGTTATGGCTGCACAAAAATATGTGTTTTGTACATATAATGCTCCAAAATCAAATTTAAAGACTTTATTAAAAGTTACACCGGGTAGAAAAGCGCCAACTATTCAAGAAATCGATGATGAAGGTTGGGTTGCTGTGTCATCAATGATTGTGAGAAAGGAGAAAGGTATTATAATGGATGAATTGAAAAGACAAGGTGCTACAGATATTCTTGTCTTTGAAGTTTCAAATTGTCGTGTTTAATACGAAGGTATATACATAAATGTAAATTATTTTATAGAGATGAATAATATAAAATGATACTATGATATACTAACCGTTGTAAATCTCTTTAATTCTCTTGGTAGCATGGTAACATTAACCCTATTTGTATTAAGTAAGGAATTTCAGTAAAAAATTATTAATATATTTGTAAACACCCCTATAAAAATTTAAGAGTTGATAGTGAATGAAAGGAAATATAGGGTGAAACCAAAACCATTTTGTCCGATACTTCGTTATATAACTATATATAGTTTATCAGGCACTACGTTATAGATTAATCCCAGTATAAATATAATGGCTAATTATATTTAAATAATGGTATATACATAAATGTATAGTCTTTCTTGCATGATTTGTTGTCATTCTATGCGGATCTTCCTGAGCCTCTTGAGCTTCTTACAGACTTGGCCCAACCATCACTACCCCTTAGCCTTAGTTCAAGTATAAATTAGCCACAAAATAACAACTTCTCGAGATTTTCATATTGCATCCCGCGAAGTGAATTAATCATTATCAAATATACCCCGTTGTCTTGCGTTTTTTACTGATTTTTTGGTTTTGCAAAAAATATCAGGCTGTGAATTTATTAAAAAACAGGGACAATTATTTCGAAAGTCATATAAATCTATACTTTCTGTCTGTGGTTTGCAAGAGACTAACAAAGTTCGACAACCAAACAATCAAATAAACAAACAAACATATATTAAAGTGGTTATAAAGCATTTGTTTGGTTAGTGGTTTTTTATTTATTGAGGTTAATCTACATTTATTTTCACATCTGCTGATTCAAGACAGTTTCTCCCCCCCCTTAATTCATTTAACTGTTTTTACTGTCTTCCATATTAATAAGTTAAACAGTATTTACATAATACAAAGTTATAACAACATTCGCTTATTATTATTTTAGTGTACATGATTGAAACAAAATATGTACATTAAAGCAGAAAATAAAAATGTCAATAGACATAATGAAAATTCTGAATTAATTAATGATCATTTAACTGCTATCCCACTGCAACATTCTGATAGTAATCCAAGAGCTATTTCACAAGATAATAATACTCAACAAGAAAATAATAGAAATATAGTGAAAAAAATTGCTCCTGTATCAAAACTGCCGTTAAGAAAACATAGAAAGAATAATTTTCAACCTGGGATTATTGGTGATTCATCATCTTCAACCTCGTCATCAGATCCTGCTTCGGCAACAAATTCAAGACAAATTTATTCTTTAAATTTTTTACATAAACCACAAAGAGTTAAACAATTTAATAGTGATAGATTCCCAGAAGATATCTTACAAAGAAATACAGATTTAAATAAACAAATTACTATTGAATTACCTCCATTATCACCAAAATCTACAATTGCTGTCGGAACAGATGCATTTAATAATTTAAATTACAAAATTAATAGTAATGGTGGTTTCACTAGTAATAATAATAGTTCAAATAATTTACCGAATGGATCTACTGATAGCCTTTTAGGTTTTGCTCCACCTGTTTATAAAAAATCTGGTGAATTAGTTAAATCTTCATTAAAAAGAAGATCGAAATCTTTACCTTCTACTCCGGCGGCAGTGATTCATACCTCAGAAAGAGAAATGGAACCACCAATGCTTCTGAGAAGTAAATCGGTTCATTTTGATCAAAGAGCTCCAGTTAAATATTTTATTAGTGATGAATCACCAATGAATGTTTATTCAAAGGATGAATTTGAAGATATTTTAAAATTTAGTTTATTAAATAATCCACAAAATTTAGAACGAATAGCTAGATTTAGTAATAATTCTGATGATGAAAGTTGTACAGAATCTGGTGAAGAAGATGATATCTTAATTAGATTTGGTGATTTATTATTAGAAGAGAAAAGAGCTTTATTAAGAAAAGCTTTATTAAATAAAGATATGGCTAATAAAGAAAAGGCAACATTGCCAAGTAATAGTAGTAGTAATGACACTACTACACCTGAAGAAAAACCTTTACGTAAAAGTAAAAGATTTCAAAATATTGCTCTAAAACAAAAGAAGGCAAAACAAGCAGAAGTAAAGGGAGAAATTAATAATAATAACAATAATAATAATAATAATAATAATAATGAAAAACCAAAAGAAATTGATATTAATAGTGTAGCTAAAGCTAAGATTAATAAAATCCCATCAGAAACAAAAATATCTTTTAATAATAATAATGATATGAGAAATGATGATCTTGTTGCAAATACAAATAATTCAATTAAACAAATTACAAATACAAGAGCTCCACAAAGAACACTTAATAAGATTAGAACAAATAAAGTTGTTGGTTTATACAATCAAAATTTCCCAATTTTAAGTAATAAAAATCCAAAATCATTAAAATTAAACATTTTTGTTAACCTTTCTCGTGATAAAAAAGTTTTCCTTCAAGAAATATCATTACATATTCATCAAAGAAAATTCTCATCGCCAAATTTTAATACTGTAGGTTCAGCAGCAAGTACAACAAGATATATTATTGGTAAAGTTATGGTTAAAAATATATTCTATGATAAAAGAGTGACATTAAAATATACATGGAATAAATGGAATACAGTTAATGAAGTAGAATGTTTATGGTTAAGTAATGGTGAAAGTGTCTTACCAGGTACAAATATGGATGTTTTCCATTTCTTAATTGATGATACAAATAAAATTGATTCTGTTGGAAAATTAGAATTTTGTATTCATTATGTCACAAGAAATGATCAAGAAAGACAAGAATATTGGGATAATAATGATGACAAGAATTATAAAGTTGAAGTTGTTATGAATGGGTTTAATGATCCATTTAATTTGTGATAAAAACAAACCATCACTTAAAAAAAAAAATTAAAAAACATATTTGCTCCTATATTCTCCTGTTAATGTTATATAATGAACGTATGGTGGTATCACCATCATCTGTATATGAATGTTTTTTATAATGATAATTTAATGCTTTTTACGAATTAATATATCAGATTGAACCCAATTGGGTCAAGTTCACATTCTACGTCAAAAGTCCCCCCTCGAGATGTCAGATGATAATCACTTTTTTTTTCTTAAATTAATCAACCAATCCCCTATTAAAGTTTGAAAATTACTGTAACACAAACGGCAGAAACACACTCTCTTCTCGAATGAATCTTTCTTCTGTGCTAACCCCGTTATGTTCTATCTTCCAATACATTTGAATCTAATTAAACGTTTGTATTTATTGACGTTTTGAATCAGAAATTGATTTTTTGATATATAAACTGTAAGGTCTTCCCTTATTATTGTTGTGCGTTCCTTCTAATACAATTGAGATCAAGATAAAAAAATATAATATAACAATAATAATACAGGCACAATAATGTCACAAACTATAGCACCAAATAATAAGATCGAATTATATACTTCTAAATTCTATGCTACATGTACTTTGGGTGGGATTATTGCATGTGGTCCAACACATTCTTCTGTAACACCTTTAGATTTAGTTAAATGTAGATTACAAGTACAACCAAATTTATATAAAGGTAATATTCAAGGTATTAAACAAATTCTTCAAAAAGAAGGGTTAAGTAAATTATTTACAGGTGTTGGAGCTACAGCAATTGGTTATTCATTACAAGGTGCAGGGAAATATGGTGGTTATGAATTTTTTAAACATTTTTATTCACAAACTATCTTATCAGGGGATATGGAAAAGATTCATAAATATAGAACCTCAATTTATTTAGCTGCTTCAGCCACAGCAGAATTTATTGCTGATATTATGTTATGTCCATTTGAAGCCATTAAAGTGAGACAACAAACAACAATTCCGTCATTTTGTAATAATGTATGGGAAGGATTATCAAAGACATATACTAATGAAGGATTAGGTTCATTATATAAAGGGATAACACCATTATGGTGTAGACAAATTCCATACACAATGTGTAAATTTACATCATTTGAAAGAATTGTAGAATATATTTATTCAAAATTACCTACAAAGAAACAAGATATGAATCCACTACAACAAATTTCTGTTAGTTTTGTTGGTGGTTATTTAGCTGGTATCTTATGTGCTGCGGTTTCACATCCGGCAGATGTTATGGTTTCAAAGGTTAATAATGAAAGAAAAGCAGGACAATCAATGGGTGATGCTACAAAACAAATTTATAAAAGAATTGGATTTATGGGATTATGGAATGGTCTTGGTGTTAGAATTGTGATGATTGGTACTTTAACGAGTTTCCAATGGTTAATTTATGATTCATTTAAAGCATATGTTGGATTACCAACCAGTGGTTAAACATATGTTGTTGTTTTTACTTATATATAGATGATTTTATTTAGTGGTATATAACTCATAAATAGATCTTTTAATGAATTTGTTTTTATGACATGGTATGTTATTATTTTGTAATATATTTGGTGATGATGATTTCTTAATTGATTGTAAAGAATTTAAATGAATCATATTGCTTAAATTAGTTTGTGGGATAGCAATTTGTCTTGGAATATTATCAATTGTTTGTTCATTGTGTGTTGGTGTACTGATATTTGATTTGATTAGAGATGTAGATTGTATATCTTGTAATTTTGCTGGAGTCAATGGAATGTCACTAATCCATTTTTGTGTTTCATATTTATCTTTAATAAATTGTGTTAATGTGGTAATATCATTTAAATCTAATTGCTTTTGTGATTCTTCATTAATTTTATTTTCATAATATAATGTATTAACTCTTTCATTATCACCATTAACAATGAATTGATATAAATTTTCTGAAGACCATGAATCAAGATCAATTGATTTAACTTTTGAAATATGCGTCCCCAAAGATCTATGAATCCCAGCACATTTAATACAAATCAATACCCCTAAAGACCAAGAAGCCCATCTTGGATGTAATTGTAATTTACAATCTGCACATTTTAAATTACCTGGATATTTTAATAATGTTTGTAATTGTGTGTTAATATTAGTTGGCGTATGATTTGATTCAATCATTTTTGGTTCCATACATCTATGCTAAGTTTATCTTTGAGCCTTCAACCAGTCCTTTAATACATACAACTATATACAACTATATATTATATATATATATTCACATGTGGAAAATGAAACTTTCATTAAAATTCTCGGTGCTCCACAGGCAATATTTCAGATAAAATTAAACGAGCCAAAAAAGCAATTCCCAACCCTACCACTGTTTGCTCAAAATACCAAGGGCTAAGGGTGTGTCCTAACCCCTGGCCCTATTACTTTTACCCAGGGCAATGTGCAAAACCACACGGCACCCACCACAAAACCCGCACAGTGTCTTTTTTCCCCTTTTGGAACAGTCAGATGACTCACTCAAACTGTGTTTTTTGCTTACTTTTTCTGGTTTCCTTCCAAATTCTCACAATTTTTCTTTTTTGCTCGAGATGCACTGGCAAAAAATGTGACTAAACCAGATCTTCGCCAGTTATTGTGCAACATATATATTTTTATCAGTATTTAAACCATTTAGCTACTTACTGATATATAATATATGGCAAAGTTCAAGCTTACTCATCTCTATTATTTATTATCTCTTGTTTATTGGCATACAATCTACAAAACATAAATACTTCACAATCAGACAATCAAAGATGTTAGAATCTTCAAACAGTAATTGGGTGGTTCAAAAATTCGGTGGGACTTCCGTGGGTAAATTCTCTAATGAAATTGTCGATGATATCATTAGATATTATTCACAAGAACCATCTTTAGATAATAATGTTGCTGTTGTATGTTCTGCACGTTCCACATATACAAAAGCTGAAGGTACAACATCTAGATTATTAAATTGTTGTGATTTAGCATCTCAAGAATTAGAATTTAAACATATTATCGATATCATTAAACAAGATCATATTGATAATGCAGAAAAATATATTCAAGATGTTGTTCTTCAAGTTAAATTGATTGCTGATACAAATAAAGAATTAGATCTTGTCGAAACTTATTTAGATGCATCAAAAGTTTTGGGGGAAGTATCACCACGTACCATTGATTTAGTCATGTCTGTGGGGGAAAAATTATCATGTCTTTTCATGACCGCGTTATGTAATGATCGTGGTGTTAAAGCAACTTATGTGGATTTAACTCATATTATCCCACATGATTATACCGCTACTACATTAGATACAAGTTTTTATGTATTTTTAGTTCAAGCATTGAAAACTAAATTAGAACCATTTTTAAATTCTAAAGAAAGAATTGTTCCTGTCTTCACCGGTTTTTTTGGTCTTGTACCAATGGGTCTTTTAAATGGTGTTGGTAGAGGTTACACTGATTTATGTGCTGCTTTAATTGCTGTCGCATTAAATGCTGATGAATTACAAATTTGGAAAGAAGTTGATGGTATTTTCACTGCGGATCCAAGAAAAGTTCCACAAGCACGTCTTTTAAATTCTGTCACACCAGAAGAAGCCTCTGAATTAACTTATTATGGGTCTGAAGTTATTCATCCATTCACCATGGAACAAGTCATTAGAGCTAAGATTCCAATTAGAATTAAAAATGTTCAAAATCCAAGAGGTAATGGTACTATTATTTATCCAGATAATATCGCTAAGAAAGGTGAATCCACTCCACCACATCCACCTGAGGCTCTTTCATCTTCTTTCTTTGAAAAGAAGAAAAGAGGTGCTACAGCTATTACAGCTAAATCAGATATCGTCGTGTTAAATATTCATTCAAATAAGAAAACTTTATCTCATGGTTTCTTAGCACAAATCTTCACCATCCTAGATAAATTTAAATTAGTTGTGGATTTAATTTCTACTTCTGAAGTTCATGTCTCTATGGCTTTACCAATCCCAGATACTGATTCATTAAAATCTTTAAGAAAAGCTGTTGAACAATTAAAATCTTTAGGTACCGTTGATGTTATTAAGAAAATGGCTATTATCTCTTTAGTCGGTAAACAAATGAAACAATTCATTGGTATTGCAGGTACTATGTTCTCTACATTGGCTGAACAAGGTATTAATATTGAAATGATTAGTCAAGGTGCTAATGAAATTAATATTTCTTGTGTCATTGAAGCTGAAGATACTATTAAAGCTTTACAATCTATTCATTCTAAATTATTAGATGAAAATAGACCAACTACTTTTGAACATGCTATCAATGAACGATTAGAACAATTAAAAAATTTAGATATTTAGAATATATTCTTTTCCAAAAAGCTAAAATTGTTTTTTTTCCTTCTCTTATGATAATCATGTTTCTCTTAAATAATAATTTCCTTTAATCCATAAATGCCACAATATATGTAATGTAAATAAAAAGTAGACTTTTTTTTTAAGACTAAAATTAGTGTATATTTTATCTTTATAGAAAATTTTATATAATACACATCCTTTGACATCTTTCTTTTATAATTATTTTTTTTTTGGAAAGTATCCAAAAAAAAGCTTTAAACCTTTAACGGTAGAAGAAGGGGGAATCAGACAAGACAAATAACGGTAACAATGCTACCCTTATGTAGAATTAGTGGATCTACAACTCTCAATAATGTTAGATATTTCTATGTGAGTCGAACTGTACAATTTGGTTTCCCACCAAATAATAAAACTAATAACAACAATTCATCCAATAAAGGAGGGTTAAACTTATCATTAAATTTAAATGATCCAATAATCTCATCTCGTTCCAATGGTAAAGAGCAAACTAATTCAAGTGAAAATATTAAAGTTGTGGAACCAAGATTTATTAAACAATTTAATACAGAGTCTATTTATGATCCATTTGATTTCTCTTTATCAAGAATTAATTTAGATAAAAAATCACAACAAAGTCAAAAACCATTAAATAAGATTAATCCATTAGATTTATATTTATATCCTGAAATATTATCTAAATATGTTTCTTCAACGGGGAAAATATTACATAGTGATGTTACAGGACTATCACCAAAGGATCAACGTCTAATTTCAAAAGCTATTAGACGTTGTCAAGCCATTGGATTAATGTCAAAGACATCAAATAATTATAATAGGTAAATGTATATTCAAATATTAAAACGAAATGACATGTAAATAAAATAAGTAGAAATATATATCATTATTCATTTAGGGAAAAAAAATTAATTATTCATCTTCTTCTTCATCTTCTTCTTCAGTATCTTTAACATCCCAGGACATCTTAACATCCCATCTAGAACCCTTTGAATTAAACCCCACATATTTAATAAATTCTAATACATCAGCATCTCTCATTACTAAATTAAATGAATTCCATGAAGCAGGTTTATTAATTAAGATAGAATCATTACCTGAGACTTGATCTTCTCTTAATTCAGATTCATTTAACATATATAATTGATAACCACCATTACCTTCATTAATCCAACCATCAAATGGTGTTAATGATAATGTCCCTTCAAGAACACATTCTAATAAATCATCAATTTTTTTATTTAAATTTGGTGTATCAGCAAGTGTATAATCAAAACCCGGTCTAAATCTTCTTACTAAGATATCTTGTGTCATTGGTAATAAACCTGTAATTTCTAAGATATATTTTTTAAATGATAAGGATTGAAAGAATCTTTTCAATTGAATTAATTGTGAATTTAATTCAGATTTTTGATTATCAATTTTATTATCATCATCTAAATATAAATATTGCCATTTATGTGGTGGTCTAGCTAAATCCCATGGTTGTTCCACTTGTTCTAATTTTGTTGGAATTGGTTCATTTAACTCATTATGTTTAATTAATTTTTGTAAAATAGTAGACATTTCATCATTAAGGAAATCTTCAATTGATATGAATGAATTATTTAAGAAATTATCCTTTAATTGATTAATAGTTTCGGATTTTAAATAATACGATGATAAATATTTTGAAAGAAATTTTGTATCATCATTTGTTAATCCAATGGATGTGATTATTTCTTTACCAGATAATAATGGACGTTCGATAGATGGGAATGTAAATTTAGTCATATCAGTATGAGCCAAGGATTCATTTTGTTCTAACCAATTTTTTTCTTCACCAGGTTTAAAACCTATTAAATCTGCTTCTTGTGGGATATGATACCAACCTTGAATGGATAATCTATGTTTATCGACTTTAACTTCTTCAACATCATGCCAAGAATAACCAGGTTGAATCTTAAAGAATGCAAATTGATTAAATTGTGGTACTAATTTGGCCACAGGGTCACAATGTGGGATATTATAATCCACTGTAGGAAACAATCTTAACCCACCACCATAATGATCCTTCCATTTCCTATTTGGATCAGGTAAATAAATGATAAAAGAAATTCTTCTTGATCCAATAACATCATCATGAACTAATAAATGACAACCTTTTTTATATGTATTAATACTTAAATCCACTTTACAATTTGATAATGGACCAGATTGTGTAATATACGACATAAAATTTCTAAATTTATTTGAATATAAGATTTGTTGTAATTTAAATAAATTTGGTAATCTTTTCAAAGTTTCTGAATCTAAATTTGATAAATTTGCTAAATCACCAGATTGATTAACTTTATAAATATCTGTTTCCTTTTCTGTGAATTGAATTTGTGTTTCCACTTCTGTACGAATATCACGTAATAATTGATCATCAACAAGATCATTAATACACCCCCATTGGAATGGTTTATTATTTAAGATTGTATTTTGCATGTCATCTTTAAATTCTTGTGTCCATAATTTTGGATTAAATAATAATGAAGCTTTATCATCTTCTGAAACGTGTTGTTTTGACACTGAATCTGTTTCAGTGTTGTTAATAGATCTCTTGGACATCTTGTACTGCTTGACTTGGTTGATTATCCGATTTGCAAATATATTTGTGAAGGATTGTCGCCTTTATATATGTGACATTTTAATTATTGAAGCTCATCGAGAAATGAAAAATTTGTGATTGTAAAAACCGTTAAAAAGATATATATTAATATACTAATACTAATATATAAAGATGGTTAGATAGAAGAGTTATAGACAGGTTAGATATATTGATATATTGAGAAGCTCAACGTTTCTTGTGATGATTATTGTTGTCCATTGGTTCCACAACGGTTTTGTCAAAAGTGTATAATTGGGAGACAATGGCTTGTCTTTTCAACACAGCCAGTTCTTCATTAGCTTGATGAACCAATTCATTGACTTTCACTGGATCACTTTGTAACATGTTTTGTTTAAATTCTAGTCTTGATTTACGTAGAAAATATTCTCTAAAATTATAATTAGTGAACTGTTTGCTGTTCTTGATCAGTTGTCTGTATAGAGAAAGGATCTGAGTTCTGTGTGGAGCTACTGCGGCCATCTTATATTGTGTTTGTCTTGTGTTGTTGTGTTGTCTTGTGTTGCTGTGTTGTGCTGTGACAACTCTTCTTAAATACTTCCCTGACTCTTAGAATTAATAATCAATCATCTTTAATTTCTCACACCTCTTTTATTTTATTTATTTATTTATTTATTGAAGTAAATACAAAGAGTGTGTTAAATATAGAGAACATACTTATTACATATAGAGATTACAGAGTGCAATACACAGACTAAGTCCCCGGCCACCACCAACAAATCAGTAGGGTCTCTTCTTATTTATTATAGCGTATAATGGGCAGTACCGTATTAATTATCGTCCAACCACGTGACCCGCTCTCGACTATAAGAAATAGCATTATTTATTCCTGTCATTATTTATTGAGGAAGAACAACACAGTGAACAACACAAATAGATAGATAGACAATCAATCAAGTAGGTAAGTTAGTGTACAATATGGTCAAGGAAACAGAATATTATGATATCTTGGGGATTGAACCCACTGCAACTCCAACAGAGATTAAAAAGGCTTATCGTAAGAAAGCAATGCAAACACATCCAGATAAACATCCAGATGATCCAGATGCACAAAGGAAATTTCAAGCTGTCGGGGAAGCTTATCAAGTGTTAAGTGATCCAGGTCTACGTTCTAAATATGATGAATTTGGTAAAGAAGACGCAGTACCACAAGCTGGGTTTGAAGATGCCACTGAATATTTCACAATGATCTTTGGTGGTGATGGGTTTAAAGATTGGATTGGTGAATTCTCTTTATTTAAAGAATTAAGTAAAGCCACCGAGGGTATGGATGAACAAGGTAATCCTATTGCTACAGCCACTGGTGGTGACCCAACACAAAGTGATATGATTCAACATGATGGTTCAAAATCACCATCATTAAAGGGGAAAATGTCTCGTGAACAAAGAGAAAAATTAATGGAAATGGAAAAGGCTAGACGTGAAGATATGTTAAAACAAATTAATGAATTATCAATTAAATTAACTGATCGTGTTACATCATATTTAATTGCATTGAAAAATGGTCATTTAAATGAATTTGATTCAAAATTTAATCAAGAAATTGAAGATTTAAAATTAGAAAGTTTTGGTATGGAATTATTACATCTTTTATCAAAAGTCTATAAGACAAAGGCAAATGATTATTTAATTGCCAAGAAGACTTTAGGGTTTTCCAAGATTTTCACTGGTACAAGAGAAAATGCAAGAACTGTTAAATCTGCTTATAATTTACTTTCTACAGGTCTTGAAGCACAAAAATCAATGGAAGAAATGCAAAAGGTTAATCCAGACGATCTTGATGATGCAGAAAGAGTTAAATTTGAATCAATGATGGCAGGGAAAGCTCTTGGTGTCATGTGGGCAATGTCAAAATTCGAATTAGAAAGAAAATTAAAAGAAGTTTGTAATAAATTATTAACTGATAAATCTGTTTCATCAAAGGAAAGAAAAGAAAGAGCTAAAGCTTTATTATATTTCTCTGATAAATTCGCCAGGGCAAGAAGATCTCCTGAAGAAGCTGAAGAAGCTCGTGTCTTTGAAGAATTAATCTTAGGTGAACAAGAAAAGAATCAAAAAAGATATTCCACTAGAAGATAATATCGTTATTTTTATTATTAAATTTTTTATAACTAATCAATTGTATCTAATATCAAATAAACAAAAACTGTCTACACCCAATTTGTATCTTCTTATTCTTCTTCCTCTTCTCGAACAGATCAAATCTTTTAAAATTTGATGTTTTCAAAAACTCAAAACATTGAAATAATTTTAAAATTCGATATTTGACAGTAGTCACTTCAAGATCTTGATCTGTTCCCCAAGGTTAACTTAACAAAAAGTGATCTAGTCAGTTGGATATTTTTGAAAATACCCATCACTAAAGGTTTATATTAAACACGCCTTTTTTCTGTATATTATTACAAAATATTTGGCTATTTTAAAAACAAAAACATACAAATTGATATCTATAACAAGTCTTACTAGATTATCAATATTGCGATTAATAAATACATATAAAAGTGTGTTTTAAATCCAAACCATCCATATATTCATACTTCAAATACTGTTTTTTTATTTTTTTCATTATTCTTCTTTTGCATATAACGTCAATCTCTTTCTATCGGCCTCCCCCCCCCCCCCCTTCCTATTACTTATGATCTAGAAATGGATAATTCAAGTAATTCAATATTTGGTAAATTCTCAAAATTGAGAAAGAAACCACAACAACCTTTAACAGATTTGACTGAATTATATTCTAAAATTGCTAATGAATCAATTTATTATAAAAAATTAGAAGAAACACAAAATTTTAAACATGCTTTACAAGGTTGGAAAGCTTTAACTACAGATGCAATGTTTCAATTAACTACAATAAATCATCATTATCCAAATACTGAACATTATACGATAGATGAATTAAGTTTATTAAGTGGTGTAAGAGAATTATATCATAAAGCAACAACACATATGGAAGATTTACAAATCTTATTAAGAGATAATCCTGAACTTTCAATAAAACAAGATCCAATTGGTTCTAGAACTAATAGATATCATACAAGGGATCATAAAGCTTCTTTAAATAGAATGCAACCAATGATGTCTTTAACTTCAAATTCAAGTTCTTCTTCATCATCATCAACTCATGGATTTTCTAAGATGACCCTTCGAAATGGATTTGGTGCCACAAATCAACAACATTCATATTCATTTAATGATTATTCTACACCACAAAAACAACAACCAAGATCACATCATGAAGCAAGAGTAAATTTTTCAAATTCAAAACCATTAAATGGTAATTATAAAAATAGATCAAATAGAAATTCATTATCAAGTCATTCTAATGGTTATGAATCAAGCATAATAAGTGGAGATATAAGTGAATACAGCACTCCAAATAATAATAGTTTATATTCAACACCATCTAATGAAAGTAACCCATTTGAAAATTTTAATGATATGAATAATGAAGAACAAGAAGATAATATTCCAAATAATATAATAGTCATTGATAGTGAAGAAAGTGCAGATAATAGTCTTGTTAGTGAATGTGATAATGAAGATTCACAAGAGCGAAATGATACTGTTATTGACAATAAATCTGAAAATGATACCTATCAAACATCTGATTCTGATGATTTTGAATTTGATGTTTCTGAATATTATGAAAATAATGATGTTGATAATAATGCTGATGGTGATGATGATAATGAAAATTCTGAAGATGAATATTTACATTTAGATGACGAAGATATGGCAAGATTGAAAGCTTTAGATAAATTAAATGGGTCACCAGATAGACCAAATGATCAAATTAATGATCATATTACACAGGATTTTTCACATATGCGTTTGTCTCCATCTAGATCTCCTGTTAATAAAGAACCTTTTATTCCATCAATTCCTGAAAATATTCCACCTCCATTACCAAAATTACCGAGAGTTCCAGTTGTATATCAACCTATAATGCCAGAAATGAAGCCTAAGAGACATAATCTGTTGAATAAAAATATGGTAAAAGCAACCACTTCCTTAACAAATAATAATGATTCGACTCCAATTTCAAAAAGGCCAATTGTGAAAGTAAATAAATCCACACCAGCAATCTTAACATCCACAACTCAAGCTCCATCTTCAAACATAACCAAGAAAAGTAGAAGTCATAAGTTAATTAAAGAAAACAAATCATCTTCCACTTCATCTTTCACTTCTCAAAATCGTCCAAGGAAGAAAATATCTAATCCAATACCTGCTCCAGTTAATAAGACAAGATCAAAGAGTGATGTATCAGCTTCACAAGTTGCAAAATTGGTGTATAAATCAGCCAACTCATCTGAAAGAATAGTCAAGTCGAGTAAGCCTGTTCAAAAGACTAAAAGTGATTTAACAAATAAAACAGTTATTAAGAAAAAAATAGATGTTTATTCAAAAACTCCAACTGCTAAGAAAACTAAAGTGACAAAAAGTAAACCAACCACTACCGTTAACAAATCTAAGAAAGCTGTTGCAACAAAGAGCGGTAAAGTTTCAACTACCGCAATGAATAAAAAGACACCTATGTCTAATGGTAATAGGAGTAAATCTTCTTCTTCATTAACTTCAAAATCACGTACAGGTTCACCTGCTGCTAACAAAATAAAAGATACTTCCTCTAAAAAGAAAGTAGCTCCTTCTCCGAATTCACGCAATAAAGAGAACTTACCAAATGATGATAACCAAACCGAACCAAATGAGAAGGATAGTGATGAAAACAAAGACGAACAGGATGACGAATATGATAAGATTTTGAAAGATATTCCTAATATTGACAAAGTTCTCGGTAAACAAATTCTTCAAGATATCGTAGTTCATGGAGATGAAGTACATTGGGATGATATTGCGGGGTTAAACGGTGCTAAGAATTCTTTGAAAGAAGCTGTGGTTTATCCATTTTTGAGACCAGATCTGTTCATGGGTTTGAGACAACCTGTAACAGGTATGTTATTATTTGGACCACCAGGGACAGGTAAAACTATGTTAGCTAGAGCAGTAGCTTGTGAATCAAAATCTACTTTCTTTTCAATCAGTGCTTCCAGTTTAACATCAAAATATCTTGGTGAAAGTGAAAAATTGGTGAGAGCGTTGTTTACCATTGCGAGAAAATTATCCCCAGCGATCGTTTTCGTTGACGAAATTGATTCAATATTGGGTAGTAGAAACCAAGACGGTGAGAATGAGAGTTCAAGAAGAATTAAGAATGAATTCTTAGTTCAATGGTCTGCCTTATCAAGTGCAGCAGCCGGAAAAGATGATAAGAGGGGTTCGAAATTTGTTGATGATAAAAGAGTGCTAGTTTTAGCTGCCACAAATCTTCCCTGGTCCATTGATGAAGCTGCTAGAAGACGTTTTGTAAGAAGACAATATATTCCATTACCAGAAGATGAAACAAGATTAGTTCATATCAAGAAATTATTGGCACACCAAAAACATACGTTAACAGATGAAGATTTTAAAATTTTAATTGAATTGACACAAGGTTATTCAGGAAGTGATATTACTTCGTTGGCAAAAGATGCAGCTATGGGTCCATTAAGAGAGCTTGGCGATCAACTATTACACACCGATAGAGATAATATTAGACCAATTGAATTAAAAGATTTCAAAAATAGTTTAGAATATATCAAACCTTCAGTTTCAAAAGAAGGTTTAGAGAAATATGAAGAATGGGCTTTACAATTTGGTTCATCTGGTACATGAGAAGGATGTTAGAATCGTTATAAATTAGAAACTTTTATTTATTAAAGTAATACACAATTTATATGATCATAAAATCTATTTTATTAACTTGTAATTTAACAATTTCTTTATCTAATTTTTTTTTTTTTGGATTGGCTAATCATCTTTTAATTGAATCCAAACACGCCTTCTAACTAGACCATGTCTATCTTTCCAATGTTTACTTCTAAACCGCCAACTATAAATCCAACCTTGATCATCACAATTATTCAATAAAGCATCTTTCTCAACAAAGTTATGATTTAATCTAATAAACCATTTTCCAGGTTTCTTTCTTGGTTTACAGGTCTTATATTCATTGTATTCATTTTCAGCAACCCATGGTAATGGATATAATTCATTAAATGAATTTAATTTATTTCTGGGACTACCTGGTTCATGATATGAGATTGGAATTATAGATTTATTTACCACTTTAGTATTTTCTTTATTAAAATTAGAGATGATTAATTGATAATTTGGTGGATCTAAACCCGGTAGTAAAAAACTGGATGAAAAAAATGGTATACCTAACAATGTGATTCCTCTTTGATTTTCCACAATGACATCTTTTGTTTCATCCAGGTCCAGTAGAATTTTACTATGACCCGATTGTTTTTTATCATCTCCCATCATTGAATCTTGAATTTGACCAGCAATGTTTGTGTGAAGGGAGAGAGAGGAACTAAAAAATGAAATCCGACGAATGTTCTTCTTTGTTGTTTTATTTATTACTGAATAAGGAAATTATATTGATTGATAATCGATTTGTAATTATCCTCTTTTGTTTTATATATTGTACGTAATTTAACTTGAATATTTAGCACCTTTTACTAATTCAAATGACAGAACACAAGGCTAATTGGATCGAAATTTCAAGAATGTTATGTTGTTTTTCTAAGAGACACCAAAATTCTTTATTTTTGGCACATTAAAATATGTGAAAAAGCCTACTAATTTAAGAGTTTTAAACCCTTTGCTTTATTTAATAAAAGCAAAAAATAGGATATATTAAAATATATAGTTGTGTGTTATGACGTTTTGAAATCTTGTGCCTCTTAATGATATTCGTGTTGTAATCATTGTTTATTTGCCATAAGTGAAACGAATTCTTGTTTAAACTTTAATCGAAAACATTTCCAGCTTTTTAAAGAGAAAACATGGCCGAGAATTGGGAACAAAGTAAAGTACTGAGATTTCGAAGCAATTTTAGTGAATGAAGGTAAAAGTTGTTTTGAAACAAGAATTAATTCCGGGAACCAGGAGTTTATGCAGAGAGAGCCACAATGTTATAAGAATAGAAATAGCTTTTATATGGTGGATGTGTCTGAATAAAGGCAAGAATACAAAAAAAAAAGCAAAACAATTGCATTTCCCCTCAATTAAAGATCAAAATAAAAGTGAAAACAAAGGAAGGGAACATGTATACAAAACAGATGACGGAAACATGGCTATAAAAAAATAATAACCGAATGGGGTATAGAAAACCCGTATACACACACAAAATAAGTAGACAGAAAGTGTGGGTTCTATTATTTGTCATAAATTAATAAGAACAGATCATCATTGTGCACACGAAAATGTCCATTTGTTCTCTTAGATTTTTCTCAACTATTGGAAAAAAAAATTTAAACTGTTGCGACATTATCTAACCGGGTTAATACACTTTTATTACAAGGATTCAATTTTCCCATAATAAAGTTTCTTGAAAACTAAATATGTTACCATTTTAGGCAATTGGGCAATTAGGTCATCTCTCCAAACTTGTGCCTCCTTATATGGGAATGTTATCTGGAAAACAAAAGAGTCCTTCCCAATGCGGTAAAAATTTCACAAGTTTCCTTGAAGACAGTGATATCACCACATCGAGTAACTTGATCTCGCAGAGTTTTACAGCGAGATTTTATCTAGATCTCCAAAACGTTTCCTACATTTGGATACCCACTATTGTCGCACCATATTATTTATGGTCAACTCGACTTGCCTTTATCTTATTTTTCACACAATCCCGCAAGCATCCTGTAAGTTGGGGGACTTACTTCTGCAACGGGATCGGATAGATTACTCTCTCCGGTATTATCCGGTTGATGTCTTAGTGAGTTGTTTTCAAGTCTTGGTTTTTGTATATATCCATATATCTATTAGACTCCATGGAAAGGTACTCAGGGATGGAAGCAATAAAAGAATATCTGGATACCCCTTAACACCAATTGTTTCAACCTTCTTTTTTACACTAGTATTATTTTTTTTTTAAACTATCGCAACAATATGATTTTCAGGTTTCTCTAGATTTAATTTATTTTCACGGATTTTTCTAAGGTAAAACAAGAATTAAACTTTCTTGAAATTTTCTAACTCTTTTGTTGTTTTTTAAACGCTTCCACTGCAGTATTTTTATTATGACTGAAGACCTTTGTTCCCTAAATAATACAGTGAACAAAGACCATTATTTTAATTAATAGTTTTCGGATCCCCACTTCATCTCGTTCAATGCTCATCTCTTTAAAAAGTGTTTTATCTTTTCAATTATTCTCAGGTGAACAGCTGTCGCATGCAGATTTAATTCCGGATATATATATTTCCGTATAAATAAACTTATTATTCTACCCATATTTAGCTCATCCATCAATTGACAGGTTGCCGTTTTAAGATTCTGTATATTTATTACATCCTCACTTATGTTAATCTTCTCTTAACCTTTTTTGAAAACTTTATTTTTTCTTGTCTGCTTAACTTGCTTTATTGTTTTAATTTTCCTTCCACGCCCAAACTGTCTTTTTTATTAATCCAAATACACTTAGGAAATTCTGAGTGACATATATATATATTCTTTACACTTCAACGATTATTGATTCTCAGTTATTATTTTTAAATTCTTGTTTAAATTTCGTTTGGATACTTTTTTTATTTATGTATTGCATTCCTGTAACAATAACAACAAGATCAACGACAGAAGAATTCAAAATCAAAGACTAACATCAATCAAAAATAATAAAGAATTAGAAAATAAGTTCAAAATTTATCTCTCAACCTTTATAATAATAGTTCTTAGTTTTGAGTTCTATAATGACATAATATGGGAAGAAAATTGAAAAATATAAGAAATGAAGTTATCAATAGTTCCACTAATAAAGCTCGTGATAATGATAATAAAACCCTCGACGATGATAAGATAAATATCAATATTGACATTAAAGACAGATTTAAAGAAGATACAATCTTAAACTCGGCTATTTCTGGGACTACTGGTGACACCTCTGGAAACTATATTGAAAATACTATTACCACTGAACAAAATAAAAATAATAAAAATATAAATGAAATTGATGGTACTTCAACGACTACAAAAACAGATTCTAGTACATCTTTAGAATTGTTTGATTTACCCAATACTTCATGGTTAGAATTAGCTTCAAGTTATCAATCTGTTTCAAAAAGAGAGAACACAGAAGTTCAACCATATCAGACAAAGATGACAGATCAGGAAAAGTATGATATTAAGACATGTGAGGTAAATTCTGATTCGAGTAGAAATACTTCTAATTCTCCCGAAATTGAGTTGCACACCATAATACCTAAGAAGCAATTAGCCAATATATTTTCAAATAATGATAATAATACAGTAAAACTGAAAATAAATCATAACAAAACAAGTCATAACAAAACGAATCATATCCAAGGTTTGGATAACAACTTTATAAGTACTGAAACACACCATAATAAAGCAAATAAACACAATACCAAAAACAAAGAAGAGGAATCTGTTGACATATCGGGGAATACATCAAAATTATCCAGAAAAAAATCAAATAAATCAAATCATAGTTCTAGAGCAATTCGTGTTTGGAGGTTAAATGAAAAGGATAGGTTAGAGAAAGTTCAACAAAGAAATAGAATATCTGCTTTAAAATCCAGACAGAAGAAGATTTTAAAGGAATTGGAATTCAAAAAAGAAGTTGAAAATGTAATGTTGGAGAATGATAATTTAAAAGAAAAGTTAGGTCATTATGAAAGCATTATTAGTAAATTTATTAATTTTATTCACTCACATATGGATGGTCATGATAAAAATGATAAAGAAGATTTGGGAGTATTAATCAGTGATATCAAAAGTATTGAGAAAGAAGTAGATATAGAAGAAAATGATGAAGTAAAAAAATTCGTGGAAGATGCAAAAGTAGGTGCAGATCCCTAAGCAATCAGTGAATTTTCTTGTAGTATTGAACGTACTAGGTATTACAACTTTGGTATTAGTTGTTCTGAAGTCCCCACTTTCAATATATTGAAGTGATTTTAATTTAACTAAAAACTAAAAATCGGCGGCTAGCAACAAATGTAAATTAGATTAACTCACAAAAAGAGCAAGCCAAACCAAAAGTTATACAAGCACTGTTAAGATGGGCTTATCCGAAAATATAATTATAGTATGTATTTATATTTAATGTTAGCAGTCTGTGGTTAAGTTATAAAATATTCTTTATTAACGAATATATTTAATTCTTCCGTCTGATGTATTAAACGTGTATAATATTTAAAGTGTTTTGCATTGATTAAAAACAAGTATCCCTATATTTTCAGAGATGAGAAACAAGATGGAATTTTACCAAACTTTTCTGAGTTGATTCCACAACCTTTGAAAGGGAAATTCACTCATAAAGGTATGTCTCAGCTAGAAGCTATTTACAGAAAAATTGCTGGGAATCATAGGAAAGAATCTTTAATTAAGGCTTTAGATATAACAATATGGAAATCATTTAGTGATAACATTGAAAAACAAGATATTCAGTCATTTGTTCACTCACGTTATGAACTTTTGATCTCAATTCTGAGTAATGGTAAAAAATACCAGGATAATTACACTTTCAATGACAAAGAAATGAAGAATTTATACACCTTATTAGAAACCTTCCAAGTTTTAATTATAAGTAATTCATGTTTTCATTTTGTTGATCAAGAGAAGAGCTTTAACCAATTAGTTCTAAAAAAGTTTATTTTAGGACCCTTATTATTTAATATAAGAAAAGTTACCAAAGCTAAAAATTTATCCATAATATTAATTTTCAATAAAAAACTAATCGAAAATGTAATAAATTTAAGACTAGAAAGCGATATAGATATTAGTTTTGTTCCACCTGTTGTTGACCAATTATTACTGTTAATTGAAACACTTTTACATATTTTAGTTGAATATAAATCTAGTAAAAATGGGTTTCCACAAAATAATAATAATACTCATTCCAAGATGCATACTAAGAGAAGATCAATGATCCCTAAAACTTTTAGTAAGGACCTTGATAAGGTAGTTACGTGTTCTCCCCATCATATTAAAATGTTTAAAATGTTTATCTACTGCTATATGAAAATGTTGAAAAGATTCCAATGGGATAAAATATTCAAGGTAATTGAAACTGACCAACTTTTAAGGACCAAATTACACAAGAGAAGACAGTATATTCTAAGCAATTTACTTTTACTTCACGATCTTGATCTACTCTCATATTTCAGATTGATCGACTCCAAAGGTTGCTTTTAGGGACAACTTTAATTTTTAATCTTACGTAGCTGCTTTAAACTGGAAAACTCGTTTAGACATTTTGAAAACAATATTAGAGACCGATATCAATTTGCTATAACGGACTTACATGATGAAGAAAAATAATAAAAAAGATTGAACTATATAAAGAGTCCTCATATCCTGTGATATGTCTTTGTCTGCTTTTGATATGATTTGTCTTAAGATGCAATAGCAAATCAAACCAACAATTCAAAATGTTATCTATTCAACAAATTATTCCTTTTGTACAAGGAAGACTACAAATCCTACCCGAAGGGTATTTGCCTAAATGGTTATTATTCATCTCAGTGGTTTCTATTTTCAATTCAATTCAAACTTACATTTCTGGTTTAACTTTAACTCGTAAAGTCTATTCTAAGAAACCAGAACAAACCACTAAATTGAGTGCTAGAACTTTTGGTACATGGACTTTCATTTCCTGTGTTATTAGATTATATGGGTCTTTATTCTTAGATGAGCCACATATTTACCAATTAACAATGATATCTTATGGTGTTGCTCTATTCCATTTTGCTTCCGAGTTGTTAATCTTCAAAACATGCCAATTGGATGCTGGGTTCATTAGTCCATTAATTGTGGCAAGTACCTCTTTAATTTGGATGTATAAACAAGTTGAATATTATACTGGATCCAGATGGGGATTTTAATTAATTTCTAGCTACCATTGTAGCTACGAAGAAACTATCAAAACATGACACAATTTAATAATTACAACTGCTTTATTTTTCTATATGTATAGTTACAATATTCTCGTATATATCTACATATAATATGCTTATAATGAAATAAATTTAAACATATATGGGTTTATCACAAGTAAAAACCCATTAATATTCTGATGTTGTTTCAAATAAAGTAACATGTGGTAATGTAATATCTCTATCTGCCCTATATGCAGACGGTGATCTGTCCATTAATTCTTTTAATTCATCTTTAGTCAAACCTGTATCACCACCTTTGTCACTGAAACCAATGCTAGAAGACCCACTCATCAATAATTGTGATAGTTCAGTGACAAGTTCTTTATTCGTACTTTTCGCTTTCCCTGGTTGTCCCAAAAATGAACCTTCATTTAAAGCTAATTTCTTTAATGTGTTAAAACGACCCATTTGAATGACTAGTCGTTCTAACTTTCTCTTATTTGCAGCACGAGTTAAAATTAAATGTTCAATTGTGTTATCGCAACAAAGTCTGTAAACAACAACAGGTTTAGTTTGACCAATTCTATGACAACGATCCATGGCTTGTAAATCAACTTGTGGGTTCCAATCACTATCGAATAAGATAACTGAATCAGCAGCAACCAAATTAATACCTAAACCAGCAGCTCTTGTGGACAATAAGAATACATTGTGTTTATCACCTTTTGAGTTGAATTTTTCAATCTCTTCCTTTCTTGTTTCATTATCAACAGAACCATCAATTCTTAAAGGTTTTAAATCGTTTAACTCGCACCAATCTTCCAGTAAATCTAACATGTTATAAAATTGTGAAAATATCAGCACTTTGTGGTCTGATTTTATCAATGGAATAGCCAATTGTTGTAACACTTGTAACTTACCAGAAGTTTGTAAAAGAATATCCAACGTTAATTCTTCAGGTTCTAAATATGGGAAATAAAATAAAAACGTGGAATCCACAATTTGACGTAATTGAATCATAACACTTTGTGTTTTCTTATTCATAATCTTTTGCTGCAAATGCTTTTGATATAATTTGTCCATCTCTAAAATAGTCTTAGATGTTTGGGATTCTGAATCCGAGTCACTACCGGATAAAGATAAGGTATCAGATTGTTGTTTTAATTTGAAATCAATAAATTCTCTAATTGATTTATTGGACACTTTACCAATGTGATCTTGATTCAATGTAAAAAACTGCTTGACCAATTCTTTAAAAATAGTGACTCTTAAGTTACTCTTCAATGTATTTTGATAAAATTTCTTTTGATGAGAAGTCATTGGACAATTAACAATATATTCTCTCTTTGGTGGTAAAATATCAGCCAGTACTACTTTTTTCAATCTTCTTAAAAGAAATGGTTTTAAAATTGTATGTAAATTAGTAATTAAATTCTTCTCTAATTCATCATTAATTACTTTATTCAATTTTCTAGAATTACTTTGTAACTCAATATCTTTAAAATCAAACCATTTATTGAATATTTCAAAATCAGAGAAAATATCTGGCATAATGAAATTCAAAAGTGACCATAATTCTGCTAAATTATTTTGTAATGGTGTACCAGTCAATAGTAATCTATTTGATGTATTTATTCTTTTCAATTCTTTAATCAATTTGCTGTTAACGTTTTTCAAACGATGCCCTTCATCAACAATTAAAAATTTCCATTGTTTTGACATAATATAATCTGCATCTCTCATAATAACTTCATAAGATGTGATCACAATCCCAGTATTACCAGTTTGTTTGAAAAATTTCCTTAAAGTTTTCATTCTACTCTTCTTACCATCTTGACTATAATATTTACAGACGGGTAAGCTTGGTGCAAATTTAGTAAATTCATTGATCCAATTGTCTAATGTACTCAATGGAGCAGCAATTAAGAACGGCCCCTTTGTATCCATTTCATAAATAAATGCTAATAATGCAATACTTTGGATTGTCTTACCTAACCCCATTTCATCAGCTAGGATTCCATTCAACCCATTTTCATACAAAGTAATCAACCAATTCAAACCTTCCAATTGATATGATTTTAAAACACAATTTTCTAATAAACTTGGTTGTTCATTTTTAATTGATTCAGTTAAGTCTTTTTCCTTTTTAGCTGCAGATTTGGGTGCTTCATTAACAACCTCGGGAGCCTTGGATGATTTAAAGAAATCCATAATTGATTTTCTTTGTTTCTTCTTAGGAGGTTGTTTAGGTTCATCCTCGATACCAGTTGATTCCTCTTTCTTCTCTTCTTGTAATTCAGAACTACGTTTTAATAATGTGTCTGCAATAATACCCGAGTAGACTTGACTTTGTTTAACGAATTCATTTAATTTTTTCAATTTCAACGATACAGTTTTTTCATCTGCTTCATCTAAATCACTATCACTTTCATCATTATGAGCATCATCAACATTAGAAGTATCGTTAGCATTTAATAGACGTTTCAAAGCTAGATCATCTTGATCTTCACCATCCGATTCCAAGGCAACATCACTATTATCACTCACACCATCCTCTAACCATATAGGAGCTTCATCTCTTTTTTTGCCATCATCTAATATTTCATCATCTGATGGTTCAGCCAAGACATCTGGAGTAAAATCATATTCTTCCTTTTCAGCATAACTGACATCCTTATTTTTATTTCTTTCTGGGAAACGAGCACTCTGACTTCTGGATAATCTGGTAACAGCCATTAAATCTTAGCAAATAATCCACACGGACAGCCAAATCTGACTTTTTGATCTGATCTTGTTATCAATTTAATCTGTTAATCTGATCTCATCGCTTAGGAATCTTTTCAAAAATGGCGTTTATTTCACTATTAAATGTCAATTTCACGTGTCGCAGGGTGACCCGGTTTTTATTGGGATTCCATCAAAGAAATGAAATTTGAAAATATTGAAATTTGAAAATAAACTTTAAAATTAAGTCTTTATAATAAAATATAGTCGAGATCAGTTAAAGATTGTGTCGATAAAGAGGTCTAAGACGATTCAATTGCATTGAAAATTTTGAACAAGTAATATTATAAAAACCTATAGTTAACTATACCTAGTGTTTTTGTGTTTGTTTTATATTGAGTTGAGGTCTACTGAAGAAGAATTAAAAAAAAAACAATACTCAAAACAATGAGTGCAGAACAAGAAAATAATAACAATAATACAATTCCTACCGCTGAGTCAACTGAAAATGCTCCAGTAGTGGGAAACGTACCAGTAATGGAAGCTTCGAAATCTGAGGAAGAAACTGGACCAGTATTACCACACATTCAAGCTGAACAACAGCAAAAACAACAAGGACAAGCTGCTTCAGAACCAGAAGCCACTATTGATTATGAAAAGGAGGCTCAGACTTTAGAAGATAGAGCTTTAAGATTCTTAGCCAAGCAAACTCACCCGGTAGTTATGCCATCCTTTGCTGCTTGGTTTAATATATCAGAGATCCATGATATTGAAAAGAGATCATTACCGGATTTTTTCGATTCTTCATCCATATATAAATCTCCAAAGGCTTATAAAGATACAAGAAATTTCATGATTAACACTTATAGATTATCTCCATACGAATATTTAACCATCACCGCGGTGAGAAGAAATATTGCTTTAGATGTTGCCTCAATTGTAAAAATCCATTCTTTCTTAGAAACTTGGGGTTTAATCAATTATCAAATTGATCCAAGATCTAAACCTTCTTTAATTGGTCCAAGTTTTACAGGCCATTTCCAAGTTATCTTAGATACTCCTCAAGGTTTAAAACCTGTGGTTCCACAAACTATAATAAATAAATTAGCTGAAGAAAAGGAAAAAGAAATTCCAATTACTACTTCTATTGATGAAAAAGATATTAATACTGACGAACATGCTATTGAGGAATCCAAACGTAAACAATTGAAATTAGAAACTAAACCATTCCCAGTGAATTTATCAATAAGAAAGAATATTTATGACTCAACACAAGATTTTAACATCTTACAATCTCAAAATAAATCATCAAAACAAATTCAAAAGACTTATATTTGTCATACTTGTGGTAATGATACAGTGACGGTCCGTTATCATAACTTGCGTTCCAGAGACGCTAATTTATGTCCAAGATGTTTCCAAGAAGGTCATTTTGGTGCTAATTTCCAAGCTTCTGATTTTATCCGTTTATCAAATAATCATAATAGTCATAAAATTTGGTCTGATCAAGAAGTTTTATTATTATTAGAAGGTATTGAAATGTTTGAAGATCAATGGGAATCAATTGTAAATCATGTTGGTGGGAATAAAAATTTGGAAGATTGTGTTGAAAAATTCTTAACCTTACCAATTGAAGACAGTTATATTAATGAGGTTTTATCTGGTATTAAGAAAGAAGGTAAAATTTCTAATGATACCACCAAGACAAGCCTCTCTACCATTGATCAAGCTAAAGCTGTTGAATTAACTATCAAATCTTTATTGGATGGGTTACACAAAGAAATTATCACTGAAACGATCCCACAACATTCAAAGGCATTATCTGAAAAATATTTGAAAGAAACTCAAAGTATTATTCAAGAACTTGTTGGTTTAACTGTAAATCAATTAGATTCAAAGATGGCAAAACTTGATACCATGGAAACTGTTCTTGAACAAGCCAAGAAGAAATATGCTAAAGAGACTGAAAAATTACTTAATGATAGAATCTCTTTAAGTAAACAAATTAATGAATTGAATTCAGAATTAGCATCATTAAATGTTTCTAAGAAATTGATCCTTACCTCTGATCAAATGGATTCTGGTATCGAACTAGTAGAAAAGGATAAAGAAGACGAAGACAATGAAGATGAAAATAATGTCGATTTAGAAAAGAAGATCAACAGAGAGATAGAGGCCGTGTCTATCAAAGAACCTCAAGTGTATAAACCATGGTCGTTGTAATATTGTAACATATAAGTTGGTAATAAACTTCAGAAAGGATATAACAAAAAAGGCAAGAAAAATACATGATAATATAGCAAACAGCAAATAGTGTCGAATACATCAAAGCCCACTTTATATACAGATATATAAGTCATGCCACATTATAACTTGTTCATATATTATTGCTAAAGATTTGTCTTTTTGTTTTTCTGTGTAGCTTATTATTATGTTACGCGTCTTTCTCACTAATTGAAAAATGTATAAACAAAAAAAATAAGATATTAATAAATAAACAAATAAAGAGAATCTTTAAAGACGCGTTTGCTGTTTTGTATTAGATATTGGATACAGGTCACTTAGAAAGCAACACAATATCTCAATTAGCTTTCAAACTAATCACGGAATATGGTTCAATTACGTAGATCCACAAGAAGAAGAAGTCATAGATCTGATGTGAAGGGTGATCATGAAGATGATCAAAACATTTCCACCATTGAATCTGATACGAACATTACAATGGATGGGAAGCCTAATGCCGATTCCAGTGAGGACGAAGATAATATGAGTGAAGATCAACAAGAAGAAATTATTGATGCATTGCTAGATGAATCCTCTTCTTCAGAGGATGAAGACCCAGAAGATGATGATTATTTAGATTCGTCATCAAGGAAGAGAAAGAGATCTACAAAGAAGAGTGGCAAGAAAAACTCCAATAAAACTTCCTCAAAGAAGCAAAAAACGAATGTGAAGAAGACTACATTAGGTAATAGTAATATTCCATTGACTGAAGAAGAACAAAAGGAATATCTTGAAAATGTGAGCGAAATTAAACGTAGTGATCTTTTTGAAGCTTTGTCTGAATCTGACGATATTTCAATTGATGAATATTTGAGAGGTTGGTTAGAAAATTACGAAACAGACAGAGATTCTTTATTGGCAGAATTTCTTAATTTCTTACTAGACTGTTGTGGTGGTTTGATCCATGTGGAACAACATGATGTTCACAATAATGACACAGCTAGTGATACAATTTCAGAAATTCAATTATTATTTGAAAAACAAAAAGTTCATGAATTCCATTTAATGATAAGTAAGACTAATAAGAAATCAGTCTCTTATCCAAACCTTTATAACAATTTTGTGGAATTTATGTCCAAATTTCTAGATGTAGCCAACGATTTACAATTATTGTATGTGGAGTCAGAAGAAGATAATAGCGAAATAATTATGGGTCCATTGATAGTTGATGCCTTAACCTGGCTTTCCGCTTTATCTGTTGCTAAAATAAGATGTTTTAGATATATCGCAACTTTATCATTGTATCTCTTCCAAGATTTTTTAACTGAACACATCGTCAACTTAGAGAGAAACTATATCGCTAAACTCACCAAACAACTAACAGCCGAAAAGAAGAAAAAAAGGTCAAACAAAAAGGCTATTGCGAAATTAGAGGACAACATTAATGAAATTCAAAATAGTAAAATTATCACCGAAAACATAATTGAGAATATCGTTAAAATTTGTTTTGTCCATAGATTTAAAGATGTCGATGAAATTATTCGTTCTGATTCCGTTTTACATTTATCAACTTGGATCAAGAATTACCCAGAATACTTTTTAAAAGTCACTTATTTGAAATATTTTGGTTGGTTATTGAGTGACACTTCCAATATTGTCAGATCTCAAGTCTTAAAAGTATTACCTAATATTATTAACACACACTCTAAAAAAATCGATAACTCAGCTGTCAGACAATTTTTTGAAAGATTTAGACAAAGAATTTTGGATATTGCTTTGAAAGATGTTGATTTAGAAGTTAGACTTTATGCAATTAATATACTCAGAGATGTAGTCTCGCTTGGTTATTTAGAAGACGATGAAACGCTAGCAATCTCCAGTTTAATTTTTGACGACAATGATATCAAGATTTCTTCCCACAGTAAGAATTCCAGATTTTTGAATTCTGTGGCTAGATTTTTGGCTAAAGTAACAAGTGAATCTTGTGATGATTTCCTTAAGAATAACGAATCACTGGATGAAGATATGACTCCAATAAAATCTTCAACCTTGATCAAAGTGGGTATTATTATGAGATTTTTAAGTAATTCATTCTTATACTATATCCAAGATGCTGATAAACTGAACCCGATGGAGAAACTTCATATCTTATATCAGGCTGCTGAATTTTTATCTCCATATTTTGGTGACCAGATTGTGACAATATGCAAATTATTGAGTGACGATAATACATACGAAAAAGCCTTCAAGGTTATTGGAGACATTTCAAAAGAAAATGAACAATCGAGACTTGAGTCACAGGAAAATGATAGCTCCGATATCACCTCCTTCAATACTACACCATTATTACCTACAAATAAGAACAACGTTATACTTTACCTTACTGTACTAAGTGGCCTTTGTTATGGTACATCCTCTATCAAGAATCAACAAAAAAGCTCTGTGGCAGAATCTGTTCTACCACATCTTCTTCAATTGTTTAAAAATTTACCAATCCAATCTCCTGATATTCTACCTCCATTATTAAATATTTTTACCCTATTTTCTTTTGAAGACTGGGTTCAGTCTGACTCAGAAAGGTCTTTAATAGAAATTACTCAAATAATTATAAAGACATTGGATGAATGTACCCTTTCTTCTTCAGATGCCGAAAATATTTACTATAAATCATTTTCTGGTACTCTTGACCATATTGAAAGTTTCAGAAAGAGTGAATTAGACGAGTTATGGATTAATGAAATATCCAACCTAAAAATTCACCTAACAAAATTTCTATCAGAAAATACAACTGTTATAGATGGACAAAAATTCATTGAAATTACAAATACTCTCTATGTCACATACTTAAACAAGTTAGCTTTAATTGGGAAAAATTATTCCATTGAATTCAACCATGATCTTCTCGTTTTGTTATTCAAAAACTTTATCTCTGTGATTCCTAGCTATTTCAAGGAGTTTAATGATCAAGTTCTTTCCCAAATAGACTTTAAGTTATCAACTATATTAGTATCATGGCAATTATATAAATGGACCGAAATTTCCAAAAAGAATTCTTTGTTATCTCACAACAGATCCTTCGATACTGTGGAGGCTAGTGTGAACCAAGACTGCAATAGTTCAAATACTAGTATAATTGAAACTTTAAATGATATTGGTGCTATTGTTGATCAATTATGTAATGTATTGATCACAATAAAGAATTCTAGTTCTCTAGATATCAACAATGTATTCAAAATTAAATGGGAGCTAAGTAATACCATTTTAGATATTGTTGTTGCTTTGAAATGTTTTGAATTACAATTACCAAATGAAAATGAAAATTGGAGGGTTCTTATAAAAGAAAAGTTTCCAACTTATCTTCCTGAAGATGTACAAACTCATTTGAAAGATGTGTTCCTTTATTTGGAAAGTTTATATGCAAATGAACAAGGCCTTCAACTAGAAAGAGTGGGTACCGAAGATGTTACATTAAATGAATTACACAACAGTTTATACTTTAGTGAACCGGAGAAGGAATTGTCGGTGTATGTTTTGAAATTGAAGGGTACTCAAAGATTAAGCCTTCTTAACAGTGATGTTGTTTCTAGGTTAAGGCTAAATGAAGAGAAATTTTCTCCAGTATACCAAAGTATTATGAATGATGAAATATTTGAAGAAGAACCATCTCATCAAACCAATACTATTTCAAATATAAATAGAGATGATATTTCAGTGAATGAGATTCCTCTACAGTCCGAATCTAGAGCATCCACTGCAGAATTAGATCCACTTGAAGAAAGTAGTGCTCCTTCCACCCAAACTGGATCAAGAAGTCATAACACTGCTGACACTCAATTAGATACCATTCAAGAAAATTCTGTTGAAGAAACATCATCTTAAGTTGCTAAATTTAAAAGACACAATTATTGATTAGGTGATATTAATACGGGAGTTGAGTGAAACAATCAAACACCTGTATTGCTAAATTATTATGTAGACGTATATATATATGTTATATATTTTATAAAGAGAACAACACAATAAGGTTTTATATAGCAATTCTTACCTCTCAGTTACTTCAAATCCCCAGGAGTTTTACGTATATTTTTTAAGACTCTATCAGAGGTATTATTTTCTTTACCAATTTCTAAAGAATTCAATCCATTATCGAAAACTTCGGGTTCTTCCAAAAGTGTATGATCAATTTTGGACTGTGGTAGCCTTGTTGAAGTTCGAATTGCATCTCTTTCTCCCAAAATATTTGAGAATTCTTCCTGAGTTGATTCTGATTCATTTGAAAACTCAAAAAGTGTTTCTAATTCACAAGCTGATAAAAGTAAAGTGGTTGAATTAATGGACATATTTTACTAACTTTACTTATGATAGTTCTTTTCTGTTTCTATTAAGTAGAAATCATGAGCTTATCTTTCTTCTTCTTTTTTTTATTTTCTTGTTTTTGAAAATATTTAGCCGCCATGAATAATTAGTTGGAATAAGGTTGAAAACAAGGGTTATCGTGAGTAAAAAAGCAAAAAAAGAGCTTTAAAGTATATGAAAAGATATATACATATAAGCTAAAAAATATAAATTAAAAAATATAAATTAAATAGAAGCTGAAAAAAAATCATCATAAATCATTATCCATCTAGTTCTTATCATAACCTAATTTTAAAGCGGTTTGATAATCTGGATAATCAACATAACCTTTATAAGAATCAGCGTATAATAAAGTTCTATCGTATTGGTTTAATGGTAAACCGTTTTCTAATCTTGCAACCATATCTGGGTTAGAAATCCAGAATCTACCGAATGCGATTAAAGTTCTGTCATCTTTAACCAACTCAGTGACGATTTCTGGATGTAAAGCCATGTTACCAGCTCTGATAATTTTACCAGACCAAGCAGAATAAGCAAAGGAGTTATCAGCCAAGTCATATTCACCTTCACCTTCAGGTAAGAAAGCATTGGTAACTCTACTTTCAATTAAATGAACATAAGCTAATCTTTCACCTTCTCTACCTCTTCTTTCTAATTCACTAAGGATGTAAGCATATTGGGCAACCATAACTGGGTTACTACCATCCATGTTACCAAGAGTACCAAATGGAGAAAATCTAATACCAACTCTCTTGTGGCCAACAGCACTCACTAAAGCAGAAACAATTTCTAAAATGAAACGAGCTCTGTTTTCCACAGAACCACCATATTCATCAGTTCTTTGGTTAGCAACTGGGTCTAAAAATTGATTTAAGAAGAAACCATTAGCAGCCATGATTTCAACACCATCTGCACCAGCAGAGACAGCATTCTTAGCAGCCTTAACGTAATCGGCAATATATTCTTGTAATTCAGCTTTAGTTAATTCATGTTGAGGATTGTTAGCCTTTAAAGCACTTTGTTTAGCTGCTTCGTCAATATATGGTTCGGCAGATGGGGCATCAAAGGTTAAACCATCTCTGGCTTGAACATCTGGAGCACCAAATCTACCTAGGGCCCATAATTGGATGAAAATATAAGAGTTGTTTTTATGGACCTTTTGAATAACCTTGATCCATTGGTCAACTTGTTCTTCGGTCCAAATCCCTGGAGCATCATCGAAACCACCAGCACGTCTTGAGACAAAAGTACCTTCAGTAATTAATAAAGTACCTGGATATTTAGATCTTTGATTGTAATATTCAGCTGCCCATTTCTTGTTTAGCACGTTATGTGCGGCTCTCATTCTAGTCATTGGTGGCATAACAGCACGATGTTGTAATTTCATGTCACCAACTTGAATCGGCTTAAATAAATTAGTGTCTTTTAAAGCAACTGGAGTAAAGTTCTTAGCAAAAGTCATTGTTTTGGATTGTTTGTTTGAATAAAGCAGTTATAATAGTGTAATATTGATCAATTCAATGTCGTTATTATTGGTTATATTTAATTTATTAATTTAAACGAAAGATTGAATGGATCGATAACTTTTTATGACATATAGTTACCTCCATTTATATTAATTTTTATTTTTGGGGGATTCTTTTAACTTTCTTTCAGCTGCCAAACAACTTGTAATACGTCAAGGTTACATATGTTGTAGGCTCAACCCAAATCATACCATTATACATCTCAATAATCATACCATCTTTTCAACAAGTTATCAAACTGCCTAAATAGGAAAGTTGCTTTCCTTTACTTCATGCTTTCTGAATAATTAACAACTTGTCTTAAAGTTTAAAGCTTAAAGTCCTTCACTTGCCTCAGATCTGGCATAAGATGTCAGAATTTCGGTGATTTTTCAAAAATTCGAAAGAAGTCGTCTCAAAAGGGAAATTTGATAAGGAAAATCAGCTTAATAAGATATCTTTGTAAGATGAAAATTGTTTGTAAGATACAAGAACTTATTAAAATTTATAAGAAATTAGGAACCATAACAGTTTATTATGTTGAAATGTAACCTGTTTTTTTAGATATAGAATCATAGGTTTATTAGAGTTACTTTGGATATTGTTACTTTCTTTGAATTTAGCGGTGCTCTGATGTTTTATGTTAAATATAATTCCCAAGACAGGTAAATTTAACCATCTGACATGCGAGAGATATATTATTATTTGCCGTATAAATTAAATTGTTCTTACAAAGGCGTACATTTAAACTGGTACAGGACGCATCTTTTTCCTTTTCTAGATAGCAAGCAACCTTCTCACAACTCAAATTTCTTAACAGTTTTTAAAAAGATACATTTCCAACAAACGTAACCTATTGTTTTACACTTTTAGGGTGAAAAGGTTTCAAAATTAGATAATATTTTTTAAAAATAATTGGACTATTTTATTCAAAGATATACCTCCTATACAAAGTAACAATTATAAAAATGTTTTTGATATAGGAAGTTTATATATAAAAGTAAGTTTAAATAACGGTAATAAGATAAAAATATTCTTTGTTTATAAAACTAAGAGCGATTTTATAACCTCTTATTTGTAACCTAACTTAACAGCTTCTTCGTAAGTCGGGTAATCGGTATAACCTTCAGCACTCATGGCATAGAATAAAGCTCTGTTATATTCATTTAATGGGTAACCCTTTTCTACTCTTTCAGCTAAATCTGGGTTTGCGATCCAATATCTACCGTAAGCAATTAAAGTTCTGTCATTCTTGACTAATTCTTTAACAATTTCTGGATGTAAAGCTTTGTTACCAGCAAGAATAATTGGACCTTTGAAAATAGAGAAGACAAAATCGTTACTAACACTGTGATCTTCACCTAACCCCTCTTTAAGTAATAAATTAGTAACTTCTGGATCAACCATGTGAATGTAAGCCACTCTCTTACCTTCCTTGGCCCTTTTTTCAAGTTCACCAATAACATGAGCGTATTGAGCAATAATTAATGGATTAGCAGAACCAGATTGAGTACCATAAACACCAAATGGTGAGAAACGAACACCAACTTTGTCGGCACCAACAGCCTCAACAACAGCATCAACAACTTCTAAAGTGAAACGAGATCTGTTTTCAATGGAACCACCATATTCATCAGTTCTATGGTTAGAGATTGGATCTAAGAATTGGTTTAATAAATAACCATTAGCAGAGTGAACTTCAACACCATCAGCACCTGCAGCAATAGCATTCTTAGCAGCTTGAACATAATCGGCAATATATTCTTTAATTTCAGCCTTAGTTAATCCATGTTGTGGATTGTTATTATCTAAAGCTAATTTCTTTTGAGATTCATCCATATAAAGATTATCAGAAGCGGAAACATATGGGAAACCATCTCTAGCTAAATTAGCTGGGGCAGATTGTCTACCTAACGTCCATAATTGAACATAAACAAATGATTTGTTTTCATGAATCTTTTTGAAAATCTTGCTCCATTCAGTAATTTGTTCTTGATTCCAAATACCTGGAGCATCATCATAACCACCACTACGAGCACTAATAAATGTACCTTCAGTAATTAATAAAGTACCTGGATATTTAGATCTTTGATTGTAATATTCAACAGCCCATTTCTTGTTTGGAACATTATGAGCAGCTCTCATACGGGTTAATGGAGGTAAGACAGCACGATTTTGTAACTTCATGTCACCAACTTGAATTGGTTTAAATAAGTTAGTGTCACCTAAAGGCATTGGCTTAAAATCTTTGACAAAGGACATTTTTTTTTATATTATTTTTGTTTTGATTGTTTGATTGTTGGTAAAAAGGTTATATTGATTGGATCAATGATATTTTTATTGGTTCTTTTTGTGATATAGAGAAGAGAAACGAATTAAAAACTTTCCATTGAACAATTCATGTCTTTTATAACAAATTTAAACGGTTTGCACCTCCCACAGAAATTTCTACATTCATAAATTAACTGTCCGTGATTACATAAAGTCCAGGTACCCTTTATTGAACTTTAAACACTCCTTTTTCGTGATGATCAAAAGTTGTTTGCAACAGGCCATCGACTGTTATAGATCTCGAGACACAGAAAAGGCTCACCAAACAAAAGGCACAACTTCAAACAAAGGCAGACAAGTCAGATGATGATTCAAATTGCAGATCATTTCTCGGACAGTTTTACCCCGGACAGCACGGGCACCCACCCTAACCCCCTCTGTCCGGGGTAAAAGTACCATAAATAGCTCGGACACGATCAGATTTTAAGGCTGTCCGGCTCTACTACTTTAAGTAAAAGACTGATAAAGGCAACAATTGATACAAATTTGGCGGGGGGAGATAACTGTCAAAATACAGGATAATATGACGTGATATCATAACGGTTGTTAAGATGGAAAGAGGGTGTCCGGAATTTATACGAGTTTGAGCTGTCCGGTACACTAATACGTGATTTATTTAATATTACAGAGATTTTGTTTAGCCTCTTGACATTGTAAACAAGTCTGTTGGTTGTAGGAAAGTTTGAACAATATTATACTTGAATAATCGGTCAAAACTCATAATATATTGCAATCGAAAAACAATCATCACATCTTGCATTGTTGGTAAGTTTATTTCTTGTTATGAATAAAAAAAATAACAATATATTTAGTTTTTGATTCGAGAGTTACACTATGGAAAAATATTGGTTCGGGAAAGAGTTTGCTTTTGAATTTTTTGAAATTACTTCAATTATACATTCTTTAAAACTGATTCTTAGCTTCTCTGTTACTATCAATATTTTTAATTATATGGTCACTAAATCTGTCCCAAATTTTCGTCTCTCTCCGACAAAAAAACAAATAATTATGCTAAAATTTCTCCCAGTTTATTTGTTTTACAAATCCTGACAGTAATACCAGGTGCTACAGTACCTCAATTATAATGGAATATATTCAAATACACTCCTTATCTATAAACGTTGTCAGCTAGTTGAATATTTGAATATTTTATGAGCAATATACCCCTCTTCTATTTGATTTTATCTACGTATAGAAAAATCCAAGCTTTAACCAGAGCTATCTTAAGCTCGTGTCACGTAAAATTCTTAATAATTATTATATACACAAATTCCATTTATCTATTTAACATAGGGGCTATTGAAATGAACATGATCCATTGAACATAGATTGCCATTGGTGTATAAGGGTGCATGCTCATTGAATTCAAGTTCCCTAATTACTTATTTTCAAAAGTCGATACCATGGTGGTGTGTTACATTAGTTTCCAAACATTGATAATTTGCTTATAACCACATAAAGCCAGGCTATTTGAAAGAATACAAATTTTGCTTATCCAATCACCCATGTGCGAAATCTATGGATCTCATATTTCCTACACATTTTCACATGAGTTATTACATATTTAAGTTGTTTTAAGGGAATGCAAAATTTTTTAATAAATAAAAGTTAAAAAGCCAGCAACAATCCACATCCTTCCGGTTTGGTAACAAATAGAGAAACTCTTGTTCTTAATTTATGTAAAAGTTATATCTCAAGAAATTAAAACGAAGGAATGCCCAAATAATTTGTGAATTATAAGATTCACGGAATTTTAAACCTTTTAATATGCTAAAAAAGATATACCTGACCCCAGTCTATATAATTAATCCTTACCTTATTATTTTGGTAAAATATTAGATATGCCATATATATTTTATGTAAAACACTTGTACATAAACCTAATATATATAGGGTAAAATCTTTCAAAAAATTTTTGAACTTATTTTATTGTAAATAATTAAAATATATAATAAGTTAGTTCATTGCTTAACAAGTATATGCAATATATTACACGTTTCTATTTAAATTCATGTGATTAAATTTGATATTAAAAAATAACAGCTAATTTTGAAAACTTTGTTGTATGTTAATCTTAACTTAAACGGCTACGGATAGACTTTTTTATATACTTTAACTATCTAGAATCGCTAGAAAGTTCTTCGAAGTATTGGACGATTAACTATAACTTATAGTACTTGAATTGCTTGATTTTCTCTAAGTCTAAATATATAAAATATATAGAGAAAATCAATAACTAAATATCTAAAGACAGTTGGAATAACATGTCCTTTATATATAAATTTATTTACTTACATTTCTACTTAATGGATGGATGAATGATTATATCGGTTTTAGAGATAACTGATTAGTAACACTATAGTTCTATTTCTTTTTCTTAACTCACATATACCGATAGGATTCTTTCACAACATCTACCGATATAATTCTTTCACTTAAAGAACCATTATCAAATCTGACACCTGACAGATTTTAACCTTTAAATCATTTTTCACTTACAACAAACTTCAACAAGTTAAGCCTTGTTGGCGCAATCGGTAGCGCGTATGACTCTTAATCATAAGGTTAGGGGTTCGAGCCCCCTACAGGGCTAATCTTATAATTATTATTTTTTTGCCAATTTTTTGTTTCAACCAGGCCACAAATCACCTATGCCAATTCATGGGGAATATGGAAGGGTTATACTCCTTTTCTTTCGTAAAAATCAATGTGAATATTATCTTAAATTATTGAATGTAAAGTCTAAGAGGGCTTACGTATATACGTTTATATAAGATGAGTTCTTAAAAAAGCAACGAAGAAATATAAAGCAAATTAGGAGAAGGTGTAAATTAATTATTCAAACTTTTGTTTGTGACACCCTAATTTAATTTTAAATTAGTAATATCGAAATACAATATTGAACTGGAGAAGAAAGAGCTAGAGGTAATACTGTAAGAAATGAATAAATCTAGGGTTTTGTATTTAATGTTCAAAATCATCCTTTTTATTAAATTACAGGGAAAGTATTATCATATTCAATATCTAATGCTTCCTGAATTACAGTACTGTACTATAAATTATTGCTTGTCATTTTAAATATCTATTTTTCTTCTCTGTGGAATCAATAAATTTTTAACTTGTCCTATATATTTTTTCAAAGGATCTTTTAAAGTCATTAACACACCAGTCCATAACATATTTTGTAAAAATGGCATTATAATAATATCTCTAATAATAACTTTGCCTAAGATATAGTATGTTACTGTATCCTTTTGTTGTTTTTTCATTTCTCTTTGTAGTGATTTACTAAAGATATGATTGAATCTCATATCAGGAATTAGTAATTTTGGCGGTTCAATTAATGTCTTGTGAGGCATTGTGATGATGTTTCTGTTATGACTTTATTATGTTGATTGAGTGCAGTTGTAGTCCTAAATAAGTTCGTAAAACCCAATTCTTCTCTTAATATCTTTATTGAAAAAAAAATTAAATAATAGAAAAGTGAAAAATTTAAAGATAAGATGAGATGAGATGAGCTTACCTGTAAAAGATTGATTAAGTGATAAGAATCCCAATAGAATCAGATTAAAGATATTAGCAAGATGTCTGCTGACGATCAAGATGATTATATGAAACAATTAGAAGATCAAAGAAAGGCTTTTGAAGCTCAATTTGGTTCTTTAGAAGAATTAGGTTTTGAAGATAAGACAAAGAACATTTCAGAATCAGAATCAGAAGCTGCTGAGGAAGCTGAAGCTGACGGTTCTTCCAATGAAAGTGAAAGTGATAACGAACAAGAAGATACAAAAGAAGATGATGAAGAAGAAAGCATTATTCCAATCAAAATTTCATCTAATCAACTTTCTCAAAATAATAATAAAACAAGAAAACCCAAAGTGATCAAATTTGATGGTCCAAGTGATACATACATCCAACCAAGTAAACAAGAACAAAAATTAATTAGGAGTGGTAAGACATTACAAGAAAATGCTCGTAAATTAGCACTTCGTGAAGCTAAATTACTACATCAAAAGGGTAAGAATAAAAAGAGTGGTGAAGAAAAAGATGAAGATGGTAGTGGTGCCACAGAAGAGGAAAATTTACATAATGATCTTCAATTACAACAATTTTTGAAAGAATCACATTTATTAAGTGTATTCAATGGTGGTAATAAGTCATCACAACAACAAAGTGGTGTCGGTTTAACTCTTGAATCATTGAATGGGAGTGGTAATAATAATGATACAATCATGTATCAGGATAATGAAGTAATGGGTAAAGCACGTATGAAGACATTAGAATATAGGTTACGTGGGTTAGCTGAAACTAATGGTCATGCAAAGAGAATTAGTAAATTAGAAAAAGTTCCGATGGCTGTAAGGAAAGGTATGATTAATAAACATATGGATAGAATATCTAAATATGAACAAGATGCCAAAGATGGTGGTATTATTCTCTCGAAAGTTAAGAAGGGTCAATTTAGAAAGATTGAATCTACATATAAGAAAGATATTGAAAGACGTATTGGTACTAGTATCAAGAGTAAAGATGAAGAAAGAAATGCAAGAAGAGAGCGTGGCCTTAAAGTTAATAGCATTGGTCGTTCTACAAGAAATGGTCTTGTGGTATCAAAGGAAGATATTGCTCGTATTAATGGTAGTGGGAATAGTAGATCAGGTAAAAAATCCTTTGGTGGTAATAAGTCCAAGGGATTCAAAAAGCGTGGCAGAGGGCATTAAAAAAAAAAAGATGTTACTGCATATATAGATAAGTAGATAGATTAAAGCGTATATTATATTAAATCCATACAAAGTAAACTAAATAAGGTAAACTCATTGAAACCCTTTTTCATACTTTCCTCAACAGATGATACACAGAAAGACACATTTTATACTTGGGATTAGCAGGGCCGCAAAAGGAAACCTCACATAAAACTCTGAGGAGATTATTTGTTTACCAGATTTCTAAGAAGCACCAAAACAAGCCTCTTAGAATTTCACAGACCATCATCACCATAGCACCGTCCCAATGTAACTTTTGACTCCTCCTGCATTGCACGGACCGGCAATCTACAACAACTGTCTACATGTTTATTTAAATCATTCTTATATCTACTATAATGTTTACTCTAATTTTTAAAATAATATGTCTCACAACACAGTAATGTCTCTGGTGACAACAACAACATTAATATTAATAATATTCTGTTAGTCTCCACGTGTGACAGGAATTTGTGACATTTCCATATTGAAATTCTTGATTTTTCCAGTGAATTTTTCATAAAGTGAAAAATTAAATACCAAAGGATAATAAGCCATCTGTATGAAGTGTATTTGATTACAGTTACTGGGTTAACTACCAATACATTCCCGACTTGCTGGCCAAGAGATAGTGATTTTACTATTGCCACTGTTTATAACTAAGTTTTGTAAGCTTTTTCTGCTTAATTTTGATTTGATAAAGGTTTTATATATTTAGAAACCACCCTCTAATCTTTTCAACCAACTTCCACCCCCTCTTTACAAAACAAGTATCGTCGAGACCAGCAGTTCTGTAAATAAAACCAATACACACACACACACACACATACACACAAATAATGATGGATATTAACCCTTCAAAAAGTATATTAGACCAAGTCGATGAGTATTTACATGATAATAATGATATTTTAGATAGTAATAATGAATCCACTAATAATCATATTAGTCACACTAATACAATAGATGATCAGGACGTACATTTATTGGAAAAGGATTTAGATACAGAACAATCTAATAAGAAATCAAATAATCCGTCATGGATTTCAAATAATATTCAAATTAATCTTGATCAATTAAGTGACTCTTTATTTAGAGGAAATTGTAACAATAAACTGGTAGATAATAAATCTACTTCAAACCAAAACCAAAACAATAATATGTTTAGAGATGATAATGATAGAAATAATTTAATGAATGGTCATCATAGTTTAATGACCGATATTAACAATTTTACTAATGGTTATTATGAAAGTCAAAATCCTACCGTGAGTATACCGTCACAATCTAATGAACTTCATAATATGTTAAACATTCCAACAGATTTAATATTTTCACCGAGTGCATCTCCATTAATTGCCCCAAATCAAGCTTCAATGGGTGGAATTCAAGTTACACCATTTATGCAACCATTAACATTAAAACATGATTTAAATTATGGCAATAATCATCCATTTTTAGGGGATCCTGCTTCTGTATTGGATACTACAAATACATTTAATAATAATAATAATAGAAAAACATCAATGATAGACAATAATAATGATAATGATACCACTGCTTACAATAGTCACGAACTTATATTAATGGATGAAGGTAATGATCTTCTTGATAATGATCCTGATATGATACCGTTAACAAGAAGTAAGACCTCAACCTCAAATAGTAATTCAAACAACAACAATAACAGCTCAAAAAAGAGTCATTCAATTTCGGGTCAATCTAGTTCAAGATCTGAATCGAATTCTAAAATTGTTAAAAATAGTCCATATTTAAAGGCAAATAGATCAAGAAGAAGATTCAGTAAAAGTAAAAATTCATTAGAAAATACACCAATTTTATCTTCCACAAATGTTACGACGACAACAACACCAGCTACCACTGCAATAAACAATCATAATAACCATAATAATAATAATAATAATAATAATAATAATATTCTGAACAATAATAATAATAACAATACTAACAATTTAGACGATGCTATATTTCAATTACCTGATAGTAGTGTGGGATCAAGTGGTCATACTACTCCATTAAGTGTCAGTATTGGATATAATGCCTCAAGTAGTACAAACAATGATGAAATACATATAAAGAAGAATAAACATAAGAATAAGGATTCAGAATCAACAAAACCCGAGACTAATCATAGTCCAATACTTCCCGAAAAGACTACAAGATCAAGATCTCGTGCGGGACGTGTTAAAGATGATTCTAAAAAGGAAATACATAAAGTTGCAGAACAGGAACGTCGTAATAGATTAAATAATGCATTAACAGAATTGGGTTCATTAATCCCCGAAGAATTGAAACAAACAGTAAGTATTCCATCAAAGGCTACTACTGCAGAATTGGCATGTGTTTATATTCGACAATTACAACAAGCATTGGATGAAAGAAAGGTATAAGTAATATATATATATAAGATATAAATAATATAGTTATAGTTTGTTATCTTTATAGCCAATCATATTCATTCCGGTCTTAACATTTTACACAAAAATAAAATTCGGCTAAACACAACTTTTTTTTGAAAAGTCCATATAAATAATTGTCAATAAATTTAAAAAGCTACGCTATTGCAAGAAACATCTTAAAGAGGAGAACAACAACAGACACTGCAAGAGAAAAAAAGATGTTAGCTAGTATTATAGATTATTTACAAGACGTTAAAGAGGAATTTAGTCCAATTTATTCTAGAGCTGAAGATGAAGATCCAACGGTATGTTAAAAGTTTTGTTTAAGGGTTATTTGCATTAAATCCGGACTTGTTATACTAACATATATGAGATTGTTAATTTAATTTTTTATTACTACAGATAGACGAAGAAGAAGGAGAAGATGAGGACGAGGATGATGACGATGATGAGGAAGAAGAAGAAGAAGGTGATCAATTAGATAAATTAAGAGAACAATGTGCTAACACCGAAAAGGGACAAGAATTAAAACATCATTATCTTGAATGTTCAGAAAGGGTTCAAAAACAACAAGAAGATCCAAATTATGCAGATTTAGAATATAAAGAAGATTGCGTGGAAGAATTTTTCCATTTACAACATTATTTAGATGAATGTGCTGCACCAAGATTATTCAGTAAATTAAAATAATTATATTTTTAATTACTTAATCTTCTAAGATCTTACCTACCTGTATATTGTTGCCCCACTCATTATATTTATGACAAATGTATATATGTATATATTTATACCTCCAATATTTACTTATTTATTCGATCAATCTCAATATTATTATTTATTCAATTGATATCAAATAACATTAATTTGTGAAGACTGTTTTCGACCGGAGCTAAAACACCCATAACCCCACAGGAAGCTTCTAAAATTTTGATTTCAGAAGAAACAGCAACATTCCCCTTTTAAGCAAAAGACCCCACTGCGCGCACAAAGCTTGAGTTTCCGCTGGCAAAAATTGAAAATGGCCACAGCGTCCCAGGCAGGAGAAGCAGGAAGACGAGAGCCCAGAGACAAGTAGTTTCTGCCTAAACTCATTCTCTCTGCTTAGGGTTGTTCTGGCAGGAGACTCTCATTCTCTGCCTAACAATACTCTCTCTACTGTAGGTTTCTGTCTGGTGGGCTGAGCCTAGACTGCTCTAATCACTCTAGGCTCAGCTTGCCGTTCAGTGACCCATTGGCAGATCCCAGTTTGAGTAATGGCTCTAGTGCCCATTACAGTGTGGTAAATTCCAAAACTTGCAATGATTGAAGAAATATTATTATTAAAAATGTTAGTATATTTTAACATATTCTATGGTTATTCTTTTGTCTTAAGTGTTAAGAAACCCGCAACACGTTCAAGGTAATTAGTACGTATAAATGATATAATAAATGTCTATCCCATATCCATATTGATTGAAGAGTGGCTTAATTAAACGATATATTTGAAGAAGAAAAATAAAACAATAACTGATAAAAATACCATTATCTATGAAAATCTATTAATATGAACTATCTGAATTAAACCAATACACTTCGGAATTAGAAATACAATTATCAGAGTTTCTTATCCATAAACTGAAATTTATTGAAAAATATTAAAATTATTATTTGGCACAAAGAGTTCTTGCACTCAACGATCGATCATGGAAAATTATTGGATATATATATTCATCACAACATTGAATTAATTTTACTAACAACACAAATTATATTGTAATAATAATAATATTACTAATATTTATTCTTTTTATACTTAGAAAATGTCTAAATCCAAGAATCATACCGCTCATAACCAAACCAAGAAGGCTCACAGAAACGGTATCAAGAAGCCAAAGACTTACAAGTACCCATCTTTAAAGGGTGTTGATCCAAAGTTCAAGAGAAACCACAAGCACGCTTTACATGGTACTATGAAAGCTTTAGCTGCTAAGAGAGCTGCTGCTAAGAACTAAGAGTATTTTAAAATTTAATTAATTAATTATTATTTTCTTTATATATATATTTAACAACTAAATTTTTACATACTTTTTTAAATCTAATACAAATTTCTCATTAAAAAAATTATTGTTATTGTACTGTTATATATTAAGGGTACGAGAGTAATACAATATGTTCAGATTAAGAAGTAATCAACAAGTTATATCATCTGGTCAATCAAATAAATTATATATACAAAACTTAGATTCACAAACCACTGAAGATGATTTAATTGAATTCTTATCTCCATGGAACCCACGATTTGTTTATATACCATATGAAGTTTATATGGGGGTAAGAAATTATCATCCAAGATCATTTGGTAAAGCCTTAGTAGTCTTTGATCATGTTGAAGATGCTACTCGCGTCATTGATGAATTAAATGGTACTTTATATAAGGATAAATGCCTTATTGTGGATTATCATATACCATTTTCACCAACGAAGAATAAGAAAAAGGATAAGATTCGAAAGATTAAACAATCTAATGAAATATTAGATGCAACAAGATTCTCAAATGTTACTATATATTGTCGTGCAATACCTTTAGCATTAAGTGATATAGAGATTAAAAATATGTTAATGCCATATAATCCTTTAGATTTAAAAATTAAAGATGCACATGACGATTGTATATATTTCCAATTATTACATCCCGAATGTGTAGAGAATGGAATGATTAGATCCATTGAAGTGACATTTAAACCTGGGGTAGATATCATGAAGATCTGCAATGAATTAAATACTTCTACAGATTGGCATCGTGATTTACAATTTAGACCTGCACCGATTAAGACTTCAGGTGAAACTGTAGGGGTTGATACATCAAGTAGTAGTTAAGGGTTCAACCCATACAAGTTGCTTTGCTAGTATATATAATGATAATATTCTTCTTTTACTTCTAAAGTTTATAATAATAATAATAATAATATTCTGTTTCTAATTAGCCGCTGTTCATTTGAAATCCGGAACGAGAGCAGGACTGTCCACAATATCACCCATACACCGGAATATATTCACTATCTCAAAACGGAAGTGCTATTTTTCCAAATTTTGTGCGTCGCTTTTTAGTTTTTTTTTGAAATTTCAAAATTTGTTTGAGATTTTTCTGTCTAGAGGCGAACTTCCTTCTGGCAGTTTCACTTGCACTTCTGCCCAGCTCGAAACACTTCCTCTCCACTTTGCTCTGTCCAGACGGACTGTCCATATCTCGCCCCCACTAATACCCTTCCTGCGCCCTGTCTAGCTCCCACCAAACTCACCTCCCTCCCCTCTGCCTAGCACCATCCCAATATTGTGTTCACGCCTCATCGCATCGCCAATGGATTCCGAAATCACAATTGAGCAATGTAGTTACTGTAGGACCCATTGAAGCCATCACATCTCATAATCTTCCGACCTTAAGGTAACAACCCATACTATTAACAATCAATTAACAATGTGATAATTTGATATATGTAAATATTATTATTATGTTCTGTCTATTTTAGGTCTTAATATTTGTTATTTTATATCTTGAGTTTGTACTTTTTAATTCTTGTCCTTATTGCTCTTCTTAAAGATACCATAAAATCAATACACAATGGGTATGTTACCATATCGTTAAATGAAAATTATTGGAATCGACTTATTGAAAAAAATTTGTACCGAGAAAATATGTTAATATATTATAGAAAAAAAAACTACTATTTTACTATAAAGCTTAATTGAAATATAAGTGCACTATTACTACTATGTCAACTATCAAATTAGTTAAATTGAAATCGAATTTTTTACGATACAATTAGAGGGTCGAGGAAGATTAAATAAACATTACTTAAAGATGAATATGTTTACTAACAATTGAATTTTATTTTTTGTATGAATAATATCTTATTATTATTATTCTAAACAAATTTAACATTTTTTACTATAGGTAGAGTTATTCGTAACCAAAGAAAGGGTGCTGGTTCTATCTTCACTTCTCATACCAGATTAAGAGAAGGTGCTGCTAAGCTTAGAACTTTAGATTACGCCGAACGTCACGGTTACATTCGTGGTGTTGTTAAATCCATCATTCACGATGCCGGTAGAGGTGCTCCATTAGCTAAAGTTGTCTTCCGTGATCCATACAAGTACAGATTACGTGAAGAAATTTTCATTGCTAATGAAGGTGTTCACACTGGTCAATTCATTTATGCCGGTAAGAAAGCTACTTTAGCTGTTGGTAACGTTTTACCATTAGGTTCCGTTCCAGAAGGTACCATTGTCTCTAACGTCGAAGAAAGACCAGGTGACAGAGGTGCTTTAGCTAGAGCCTCTGGTAACTACGTTATCATTATTGGTCACAACCCAGATGAAAACAAGACTAGAGTTAGATTACCATCTGGTGCTAAGAAGATTATTTCTTCTGATGCTAGAGGTGTCATCGGTGTTGTTGCTGGTGGTGGTAGAGTTGATAAACCATTATTGAAGGCTGGTCGTGCTTTCCACAAGTACAGATTAAAGAGAAACTCTTGGCCAAAGACTAGAGGTGTTGCCATGAATCCAGTTGACCATCCTCATGGTGGTGGTAACCATCAACATATTGGTAAGGCTTCTACCATCTCTAGAGGTGCTGTTGCTGGTCAAAAGGCTGGTTTAATTGCCGCTAGAAGAACTGGTTTGTTACGTGGTTCTCAAAAAACTCAAGATTAAACTTAATAATAATATAATTATTATTATTATTTTTAAATCTTTTGCACACTTTATTATATACAATTACAAATCTATATATACTACTGTTTATCCTTTTTTGTCCCTCATAACATCCATTTTAAAAAAATACAATATAAGTCTAATCGTTAATCGTTTCATACTTTTCTTGGTTCTCTTGTTTTATTTGATTCATAGTTTAAACACCAGAAATTGCTTTTCATTACTTTAAAGATGTTTTTAAAAATATTGAAAAAATGTAAATAAAGTGTTTTAGATGAGATCAACAAAGTGTATCATACCCTCTTTAACACATTGCCATCTTTACATATAAGCCAAAGGGACCAATTGTGATATATATTGAATAACTCATATATAAACTAGCTGTTCTTTAAATTTTATAATCATCCCCCTCCCAACTCAATATTAATATGAAAGTGGAAGAGTTAATTATTGATGGTTTTAAATCCTACGCTACAAGAACCGTGATCTCTGATTGGGATCCACAATTTAATGCTATTACAGGGTTAAATGGGTCAGGTAAGTCCAATATCTTGGATGCTATCTGTTTTGTTCTGGGTATCTCATCGATGAGTACAGTTAGAGCTTCAAATATTCAAGATTTAATTTATAAGAGAGGTCAAGCTGGTATCACTAAAGCAAGTGTGACAATTGTATTTGATAACACAGATAAATCCAAATCTCCAATAGGGTTTACCACATCTCACAAGATCTCAGTGACTAGACAAATTGTTCTCGGTGGTACCTCAAAATATTTAATCAATGGTCATAGAGCACCACAACAGAGTGTTTTACAATTATTCCAATCTGTTCAATTAAATATCAATAATCCAAATTTTCTTATCATGCAAGGTAAGATTACTAAAGTGTTAAATATGAGACCTAAGGAAATCTTATCTTTAATTGAAGAAGCAGCAGGGACTAAGATGTTTGAAGATAGAAGAGAAAAAGCAGAAAGAACAATGAAAAAGAAGGAAATGAAATTACGAGAAAATACTACATTATTACAGGAAGAAATTCAACCTAAATTAGATAAATTGAAAACTGAAAAGAGAGTATTTTTAGATTTCCAAACGACTCAAGCTGATTTAGAAAAGATATCGAAAGTCGTTGCTGCATTTAATTATAAAATTTTAAAAGATACATCAGGTAGAAATACCAATGATATCACTGTTTTCACAAATAAGAAGAAAAAATTAGAAGAGGATATTGCTTCTGCAACTTCCAGATTAGAGGAGTTAAAAGCAGAAGTAGAAACAATCAAAAATCAGAAAAAGGCAGAATTAGAGAAAGATGGTAAATTGGCCCAATTTGAAAAGGAAGAGAATGATTTAATTAATGATATTGCTAGACTTAATGCCACCAAATCTGTTAATGGTCAAAATATGAAGGATTCAAATGAAATTTTAAAGAAATTGCAATCTACTCATGATAAATTAACTAAAGATATTACTGATAAATCTAAGACATTTTCACAAGTGGAAAATGCGTATCAAACGGCCACTAAAACCATTGATCATTTAAAAGAAATCCAAAAGAATAAATCTGAATTATTATCTACTCTATCTACTGGTATATCATCTACTGGTGAAGCCGAACAAGGGTACAATGCCCAATTACACCATGCTCAAGAAACGTACAATGAGTTGAAAGTCACAATTCAAACTTTAGAAAAGAAAATACAAATGTTCAAAAATACTCTGTCAAACAACATACCTAAATTAGCTCAAGCTCAAAAAGATAATGAAAATGATATTATTCGACTTAAATCACATGAATCTAACTGTGATCAATTAAAGAAAGAATTAGAGAAGTTAGGTTTTAACCCCGATCGTTTGAAAGAATTGAAACAACAAGAAATTAGATTAAAGCAACAAATTCAAAATTTATACAGAGATACTGAATATTTGAAAAGGCGTGTCTCAAACTTAGAATTTCAATATACAAGTCCTAGTGCTAATTTTGATACGTCTTCCGTGAAAGGGGTGGCTGCTAAATTATTCAGTCTGGATGAATCAAATTTTGATAGTGCAACCGCTTTACAAGTTTGTGCCGGTGGTAGACTTTACAATGTTATTGTTGATAATGAAAGGACTGCATCTCAACTTCTGGAACATGGTAGATTAAGAAAAAGAGTTACAATTATTCCATTAAACAAAATCTCTTCAAGAACTTTAAACTCAAATATTGTTAAGCTGGCCAAAGAATTGGCACCTGGGAAAGTTGAACTGGCCTTAAACTTGATTGGTTATGAAGAAGAAGTGACAAAAGCTATGGAATATATTTTCGGTAGTAGTTTGATTTGTAAAGATGCCAATACTGCTAAGAAGGTCACATTCGATCCACAAATTAGAACCAAGAGTATAACCCTTTCTGGTGATGTCTATGATCCAGCTGGTACTTTATCAGGTGGTAGTAGAAACAATTCAGGTTCCTTACTGATTGAAATTCAAAAGTATAACGGGGCAACTAAAAATATCAGAAGTTTGGAAGATGAGTTGAATGACACTATATTTAAGATTAGACAAGAAGGAGAAATATCTAAAAACACAAAGGCCCTTCAAACCGATTTAGAAATGGAATTACATAGATTGAAATTAGCTAAAAATTCTATTGAATCAAATTCAGCCTCTCAATTATTGAAAGAAAATGAGGAGCTGAACAGAGATATTGCCGACTGCGAACAAAAGAAAGACGAAAGTGAAACTCAATTACATAATCTTGAAAGTGAAATTAAGAAGATCGAGAAGGATGCAAAGGAATTTGCCAATGATAAAGGTGCCAAGCTTAAAGAATTGATCAATGAAATTGATAGAATTAACCAACAAATTCTTGAAGAAGAACAAGAATACGAAACTCAATCCGAGTACTATCAAAACCTTGAGTTTCAATTGGAACAAGCCAAGAATGATTTAAATCAAACAGAAGAAGACCTTAAGGAGAATAATCAATTTTTGACTAAATTAACTGATGAAAGTGAATCATTAAATCAAACCTGTAATGAAAAACAGCTCAAGCTTGAAAGTGTTCAAAAGATGCTTGAAAGTGAAAGAAACAAATTGTTGAATATAGATGAAGAATTAAATGAGTTGAACACCGAGATGAAAGAAAAACAAGATTTCAAAGTTCAATCTGAACTAGAGCTTCAAAAGAATATACATAACCTTTCTAAATTGAAGAATATGAGTACCAATGTTGAAAGTAAATTAAAATCATTAGTAGAAGAAAATGATTGGTTAAAGGATATGAGTCAAGTCAATTATATTGTTGAACAACATCAAGGTATCAATGTGGAGGAATACAGAGAACGTGAACACCAATTACAAGATATGTTTGAAAATATGAGAAGAAAGATTAATCCGAATATTATGGCTATGATTGAAAATGTTGAGAAGAAGGAAGCAGCTTTAAAGGCTATGATCAAGACTATTGAAAAGGATAAAGTCAAGATTCAAGAAACCATTTCAAAGTTAAACGAATATAAGAAGGAAACTTTGATCACCACATGGAAAAAAGTCGACAAAGATTTTGGTAATATATTTGGTGATCTTTTACCAAACTCTTTTGCCAAACTGGTATTATGTGAAGGTAAAGAAATTAGTGAAGGTCTTGAAATAAAAGTTAAATTAGGTAATATTTGGAAAGAGAGTCTTGTCGAATTATCTGGTGGTCAAAGATCGTTAATCGCGTTATCTTTAATTATGGCACTATTAGAATTTAGACCGGCTCCAATGTATATCCTGGATGAAGTGGATGCTGCTTTAGATTTAAGTCATACGCAAAATATTGGTCATTTAATTAAAACTAGATTTAAAGGGTCCCAATTTATTGTCGTTTCTTTGAAAGAAGGTATGTTTACAAATGCTAACCGTGTTTTCAGAACTAGATTCCAGAATGGTACGTCTGTTGTTAGCGTTATGTAGTTGATGTATATACAATTAAATATTCGATAAAGGAAAATAAGACCATAAGTCAACTGAAAAAAAAAGCAAGACCTTGAGAAAGATCCATTTTTAAAATTATTTTATAAAGTTAAATAAAAATTCAATTCTATATAAGTTTATCTAATAAACTTCTAAGATATATCTTGAAGATTCCTTCAATTCTTCAATAGCGTTATTCAAATCAATCTTAACGTTCTTTTCCTTGGCGTCCGCAGCTAAAATATCTTGTAAAGCTTTAGTGATATCTGGAACAGGCCAAGTTGGACCACATAAGTAGAAAGAACCTTCTTCATCGATGAAAGCCTTCTTTAAATCATCCAAGTTTTCTCTAATACGATCTTGAATATAAATCTTTTGTGGTTGATCTCTGGAGAAAGCAGCACCAATGTGAGTAATAATACCAGCATCTTTATAAGCTTCCCATAATTCACCATATAAATATTCTTCACGTCTATGACGAGAACCTAAGTATAAGAAAATCTTACCAATCTTCATACCTTGTTCCATTTGCCAAATCTTTTCTTCTACAATAGCTTTAAATGGAGCTAAACCGGTACCTAACCCACTCATGATAACAGGTTGTTCTGGTCTTGGTGGTAATTTCATAACAGATGGTTTAACAGAGACGACTAATTCTTGACCTGGTCTTAATTCAGAAATATATTTAGAGGCTTGACCAAATCTCTTTCTACCTTGTTTATCAACCCAATCCACCACAACAATTAACAAATGAATTTCATTTGGATGAACTCTTTGAGATGAGGCAATAGAATATTCTCTTCTCTTTAATGGGGCAATTAATTGAACTAAATCGGCCACGGTCCATTGAGCAGATTTAAATAATTTTAAGATATCAACATAAGTGTAATATTCGACTTCTTGATAACGTTTTAAATCAAGAGCACCTTCTGGAGCAATTAAATTTTCTAAAGTTTCCTTTTCATCCTTGTCAGTAATGAATGGGATTAAAGATTCGTAAAAACGTTTTGGTGGTTTACCGAATAAATCTAAGTTTTCGACTAAAGATTGGAATAAAGTTCTTGATTCTAAGATCTTATGATTATCCTTATTTGGAACTAAGACAATTTCATTAGCATCTAATTCGAAATCTTGAATAAATTGATCTACTTGTTCTTCATTATTTTTAGCATGAATACCTAAAGCTTCACCAATATCATATTTCAAACCGGTACCAGTGATATCAAATTCAATATTGAAAATATATCTATCATAATCAACCGGAGTGACACGTTTATTAGATTTAACTTTAATAACGAAATTCTTGACAGGTAAATCTGGTCTTAATTCATGAGTAATACCGTAAGCTTCTTTGAAAGATAATTTTTTGGCTAAATCTTCCACAGTTTCAGTATGTGGTTTAACCTCTTGTTGGGTGAATTTAATAGTTGATGGTTTGAAAGCAGATTCAATTGGGAAAATTGGTAAAGTGACAATCTCTTCAACTTCATCGACGTCCATTTCATCTTCTTTCTTAGCTTCTTCTTCTTCTTTTTCTTCTTCTTCTGGTAAAGAGTCGATGATGACTACATTTTCATGTTCAGCAATATCACCATTTTGATGTAAAGTCTTAATTAAACTTTGTAAGATTTCGATATCTTCATCAATACCTTGAATAAAGATAATCTTAACATTTTTAGTTTTAACATCTTGAATAAATTGAATTGGGAATTTAAAATCTTTGGTGAAAGTTTCAATCTTAGTTAAATCTTTGTCAGTGAAGTCTTGATTAATGACTAAAATAGCATTATCTTGTAATGTAGCGATGACATTAATTTTTGAGATAATTGATGAATCCTGGATAAAAGCTAACTTACCTTGATTAATATCGATATTATCACCAATGATTGCATTTGGATTAAATTGAAATTGAGATTGAATAATCCCACCATTAGTTAAATTGTCAAATTTGATACGTTGAGCAGATATATTTGGTAAAGCTAAACTTAGATCATTAACCAATTCAACATTCTTATCACTACCCCAATAAACAAAATTATTTTGTTGAGTGGATGGGATAGACACATCAGTAAATGAGGCAATAATTTTGGACACGGCTTGAATTGACCAAATAAATTCTGTATCATAATTAAATTGTGAAACAGTGATGGCACCAGTTTTACCATTATAAAACAAAGTTGCATTAATTTGTTGTAATAATGAATTATTATTATTAATAATAATAATCTTTTTGGTAGTTTTTGGTAAATTAGTAATAAATTGATCTTGATCGAATGGAATTGGAATTCTTACATTTAAGACACCAACATTTGAGTTATCTAGAGAGTTAATAGTTGAAGCAAATAATTCAGATTCAATAGAACCAAATGTAACAAAGACGATTTCATCTTTGTTTGAATCACCATGATATTGAAAATTATGTAAATGATTCCCAGTAAATTCATTAAATTTAGTAATAATTTGATCAATTGAAGATTCATTTGGAGTTAAACTCTTTGATAAGAATTGATCAATTTCTTTAAATTTGAAAGAGGTTGACAATTTTTCATTGGCAACAATTGTTTGAGTATAATTTAATGAATCAAATAAGTTTAAAACAGATTTGTTAGCATACTTGTATAAAGCTAAAGATAATAAAGTTGTATTATCAATTTCATTTGAATTAATTGGAGAAACAACAATATAATTTAATAAATTAGCAAAAGATAATGCAGTGGAATAATCATTAATAATTTTATCATTTTTATAATTTAATGCTGGAACATTGAAATGGAACTTCCCATTTAAATTTGTTAAAGTGTCAACGAAAAATGGTAATGAATAAGATGGAGTGATGATAGTAGAAAGTTTATCCTTTTGTAAGGAAGTGAACCCAGATGGGATTAAACCTGCACCAGATCTGATATCTAATTCTTTGAAAAATTGTGAGTCTGAGATTGAAGCATTAACACCAGAATAAAAAGCATCGGATTTATTGAATGACTTGTAAGCGAAGATATTATCAACACTTTGTGTCAATACTTTATTAATCAAGTCGATTGGAGTAGACATCTTAGTTGGTTGAGTTTGGCAGAGTTCGTTGAATTGTTTTCCAGTACAGAGAAGATGCACTCTTATATACTTCTTGCTGATATTTTCTGTGTGACACTTATTGAGTTCACTCGGCACCATCCATCCACAATATATGCTATGACTCTCCCACAGTCCACAGTCTATCTCTCTATTATCTGTTATCACATAGTGAAAAATCACGTAATTCAAGATTTGAGTCTCAATGGAAAATTGCCCCGCACTGTGTAATCATGGCACGTGATCTATACTATGTAGACACACACAGTTTAATAATATAGCGAGACAGACTAGTATTACTCTACTGAGGTCAGTGTATTGATCTCAGTGTACTGTACTCAGTGTGTGTTAACAGTGGTGGATTACACTCGGAATTGGCCATTGTGCAGGGTAGTTCGGTAGTTTGGGGTAACACCGCATGAGTGTGTGTATTATTGCATTGGAGAGTGTGTGTGTATATTATAGTATGGTATTGAAAGTATAATACAGTATAAGTGTATGGGTATATTATATGTGAATAATAATGTTAAAGGTGTCACATGGTGTAATAGACACTGTGATTATATTATAGTACTACTATGTTATAAATAGATTTGTATGTTTGTATATTTGTTTGTTTACAGTGGGAGAAAACTCCGAGTGTCAATCAAATAAGAATATTTCACCTAATAATGATTGAGAGTGAAAAGGCCTATGATACATTATTTAGTAAAGGTATGACAGAATATATCCATCCTAATAACCTCTCATTTTATGTGTAAGAAAGGGGAAATAATTGAAAAATATCATAAGATATTTATGTATTGAAACATTATTATCATCATTATTATTATTATTATTATTATTATTATTATTATTATTATTATTATTATTATTATTATTATTATTATTATTATTATTATTATTATTATTATTATTATTATTATTATTATTATTATT